>MU948247.1:0-19149 GCA_036418165.1 Cooperia oncophora
CGATATTTTCGACCAGCTGGTTATTTTCTGTATTATTTGACCACTATTGGTGGAACCAGGGCACGCTATTGTTGTTATTAGGTTGTCCGGAAAGTTCTCAGCGTTTTGAGTGTTTCACTTTAAACGATCATAACTTTCTTAATACTCATCGGATTTAATCGAAATAAGCACCGTTCGAATCAGCACACTTTTGCCAATGTGACACCAGTCGATAAATCCCATCAAAGAAAAAACTGGGTGGTCGAGAATCCACGAAGGCTTTTTTTGCCTGGTCCTGATTGATGAAGTATTTTCCAGCAAGGAAGTTCTGAAAATGTTTGAAAAGGTGATAGGTCTGAAGAATATGGCGGGTGAGGTAGAACTTCAACCCCCAATTCGTTCAATTTATGGATAGTGATTTGTGAAACGTGTGGCGGGCGTTGTCATGCAAAAGAATCGGACCCTTTCTGTTGACAAGTGCTGGCTGCAGCTGACGCAATTTTCGGTACATTTCGTCGATTTCTTCACAGTAGGACTCTGCTGTGATGGTCTGGGCCCCATGGATGGCTTCCGGCATAGTTGAAGCGCGAAACCAGCAGCCAAATAAGAATAAAGCAAAAAACCCGCCGGGAATGTGTTTGAAACAGCGCACAGATGGTTCCTGTCATATTCAAAGCGGGAAACAGATGGACTTCAAATGGGAAGGTGAAGAGAGTTGGTGAGGTGAATTGTCTTGTAATTTTATTGTGAGGAAACGGCTTAGGATTGAACTCCTACGATTTCGTAAGGAGCTAAAGCGGTGGATTCCTCTTCACATTGTGCTGATTAATAGATTGATTGTCACTTTTACCCAAAGGATGGGTTCTTCTCGGTTACATGAGTCATAGCGTGCCGCGAACCACGTGGTCCCCCCCCCAACACGTTAGCACCCTGTTTTCTGTACATTGTTCGGTTCACGATGCATGCATTTGTTATTTTGACTACATGGTTTATAAGTGCAGATCAAGTATTTTTTGGAAGGACTTTTCTTCTTCATGAAGTTAGATTGTGTTGGCATTTACTACGCTTTAGAATGGTATATGACCCGTTACTAGTATTTAGAATGGTATATGACACGTTACTAGTATTTCTATCACTTGTTAGTTTGCCATTCTTCATCATAAAACAAGTGCTTGATTCTCATGTCTATCACAGAAGAACAATATTCGTTTGCACATCAAACAAGCACGTGTGACAATACGTCCACGGTTACACTAGAAATCCCTAAGATGTGGTAGGCGCGGCTGCGTACCCAAGAGTATATGTTAGTGGCTTTCCTTTTGGTGAGATCTTTTGGCAGAATTGAACAGCTGATTACTGAACGAGATGACGATTGACTCAAATTGAAATGTCCCACGGGTAATCCATCCTGTACCATGTTCAAAGCCACGCCTTCTTCTCCTTCATTATCTCATTTGCCACCAATTCACTGTTGCTACTGCACTTCCAGTACTTTCATTTGAAAACAATGGACAGTATTTACAATATAAATCCGAGCTGAAACTAATTATTCACTCAATAGTATAGCGGATTTTAACTAACCCAGCGCTGTTCTGGTTTCTCTTTGCTTCCTTACAAATAGTGAACAGCTCTTTTGTAAGCTTATGACTTTGTAGGATCTGATTGGATATCGCTTTCAACTTTGCGCTTCTCTGCTTTTTTCAACTTGCATTTTTCCGTATCTGAAAAAATACAGTGGTGAAATGTTATCACGATTATGACGTATTCCACGATATCGCAAGCAATGTTCAGAGCTTGGATGTGGGTGTGAAGCGAGTACAGACTTCGCGGTCGTGCGAACGGACCGCGGGGAGCGCTCCATCGCTAATCGGTGGACTGCCGTAAATATTCTGAAAAAATAATGGTAAAGAGATATAAGAAGACGCAACACATCAATAAGCAAGCCATTCCCCACAATGGTTCAGAAATTGCAAGGAATGTGTGCACAGGAATGTACAAGAACAACGGAGCCCGCATGAACGCAGCACATATATCCTGCCGTTACAACGGTGCATCCTATAACAGCGGAGCGCACCGGGTCGGGTTTGCTTGAAAGCTTCGAAAAATCATGACGCATGAGTACTATAGTAGCAAAAAGTTGTAACGAAACTCGGGATAGACTCAGAGCTGCCAGCTCGCCCATTATAAACATATCGGAATCTCAAATGACGGAGTATGCAGACCAGGATGGGTGCGGAGAGACTTGAGAGTCTTTGCGCGCTCAGAGAAGGGACGAGGAGCAGTCGCCTGTGACTGTGGAGGCACCGCGTTGTCCCTGGCGGGAGATTTTTTAGGCCCAGTCGGCAAAAAATGCATGAGAAACCGGCTTGATTTTTAGAAGATTGGGGCGGTGAAGAGTAGATACCGGCAGCTTACCATGATTACGGATTATACCTTCTCTTTCCTTACGTTCGCTGATTGTGACTGATTGTTCTGGATCCCATGGACTACCGCAGCCATGACATACGTCCGACTTGATCTGAAAACCATACTGTTGATACCATTCATGGGTAACATTGGGACAGGGCACAGGCAACTCGGACTGCAAAAAGACATGATATATTATTTCTAGTATTTTGGGAGGGAGTAGTTGTTTCGAAAAGGTCCTTGCGCACTTTGGTTCAAACGATTGCTAGGAAGAGACAAAAATAGTCGAATGTTTTATCTCTGATTAGTGGAGACTGTCTCCTGGGGTTTCTGAAAATGGGTATATCATGGCTCCGTGGAAGTTTTCAAAGCTTAAAAATACCTCAGAGATCGAGGTACTTCTCGACCTATCCCATATTATGAGTTCCTGTAGGGCAACTCCGCCATAGTCGAGGAAGCTAACACTTACGTTGTCTTGAGGAAGGATATCGCTTGCCATAGCAGAGAGTTCCTTTTGCATCAGCGCTTCCAGGCTGGACTTATTCAACTCGGAAGTAGGCAATGTATAGGTCGGCCACCAGCACAGAATGACGGCCCTTTACTCAAGCTTCTTGAGGCGCAGCCGAACGTAACCACCAGTAAGTTGGCAACCTCTCTAGGCTCCACCTAACTGACAACTGCCATGCTTCTCCGCAGTCTCGGTTATCGGAAAAATTTTTTATGAAGGATGCCTCATGAGTTGAACCCCTCTGACAAGTCATACCGAATGACCGTGACTGAGTTTTTTTCCTTGTACACACTGGAGGAACATTTGTGAGATCTTGTGGTTGGTAGAGAGTGGTGGGGTCCTTGCGTACATCTTGCACATGTTCCTCGCAGGATCTCTCAGAGAGAAAAGTAGATTGCACAGCCAAAAGCAGATGTGCATGGGATAAAGATTTCAGTAGGTTATTGGTGGGACTTCAAAGCGGTATCTCTGGATACTAGCATAACGGTAAGGACTACAGTCCACTCTAACCAACCTCACAACATGGATGACGTCACGCTTGAATTCTTCAAAAATACTCAATTTTTCTCTACCGCTCGGCAATGCGAAGACCGCATGTTAGGATCAGGCCACACCAAAAGATCGTGGATCTTGATCTGAGAATGCGACCATACCCAGCTTATTCATCAAAGTTAGCAGTCTCTAACTACTACCTTTTTGATCCCTACCGCATCCTTAAGAAGGCAAAAATTCCGAAAATCGACGTCTACTCAAAAATGAGGTCCACCTCTTCTTCTTATCATAGTTGCCGAAAAATTGGTCAAAGTGTCGCAGGACTTTTCGAACAACCTAATATATTATTTCTACTATTTTGGGAGGGAGTAGCAATCTACATCGTCACAGTTGTAGGAGGCAAGACCCATGAATGCGAGGCAGATTTTCTCAAAAAAAGTGATATGAGAAAAAATATCTTCGACGCGATACTAAACAATTGAATTTCCGGACGAATTCATTGTTACGGCGGATAATTTGTTAGCATGGTATAACAGTCAAAATTATCAGTATTTAAGATAAGGACTTTTGTGAAATGACGAAACTGCACGTATAAACCTCCTATAAACAGCACCTCCATCGAGAAGCTGACAGATACAACAAAAAAAGGAAACTTGTTGAAAGAATTCACATACCATGAAACAATTCATTTGATTCATGCACTTGAGAATTCACTTAACAGACAGATTGAACTTGTTCAATAAACAACATCACACATCGACACAAAAGATAGATCTGAGAACGGAGAATTAAGATCTGAGAACCAGTAAAGTGAAACGAATCGGTCGTATCAGCTGTTTCCCATCAAGGACAACCTACCAACGAACAATGCCTACGCCTGCGTTCACTGATGTGTCGTCAGTTATTAGCCCGTCCCCTCCACACGCAGCGGTGGGCGGTGCCAATGGAATAGGGTTGGGCCAATGAGAGGAACGGCGGCGTCCTCGGTCTCCTCACTCGCTTTCGCGCCGTAACAGTGGTGCAATTACTGCCCTTGCGGATCAGGCTACCTGCTCGCGAATAGAGGGAACTCTCAAGTGAACGCGGACACCGCCTTTAAACATAATCTGCAACAAAAGTTCTGCCAGGAATTGTACTATGTCGTAAAGTTTTGCAACGGCTATTTTTTCGGTTTTCTGATTCCTGGATTTCTGTAAACCAGTGAAATTGAACAAATACTTCCCCTCTGTAGGTTTATTTACAAGCACAATCGAATGGCACTAGCCGTTTTTCAGTGAACTAGTGCCAGCCTCGAAAATACAAAATTCGGGGTATGTCGCATAGTTTTGCAACGGAGCGTATTGAGAAAATCTATTGCAGCAAGGTTTTGGGGTTTCTAACAATCTCTTGGCTCTCATTTGTTCATGACGACTTGCAATGCGTTCGAACTTGCTTGTAGCCAGGTTAACTTTCATGGTGAGATCCAAATTAGTAAAAGTTTCAACGATGCCCTTTTTTAGAACTTCCAATTCATGAAAATTTTGAAAAATGGCTCAAAATTTTGCTAAAAGCGCAAAAGTGGGCGTGGTTTGAAATGGTGGAATTCATTGTATCGGTGCATAAGTACGCGTCTATGAGTACCTCCATTCTGCGAAGAGTGGATGTGAAATTAACAAAGCTGAAAAGTTACGAAAATTCGAAGTTTGCGATGCATTCTTGAAAAGGTGGGCTGAGTCGGCCATGCGTCGATGTGCATAACAGCATAAGTCAAAAAGGTTACAGAAGTTATGAAATAAAACTTGAAAATTTATGAGCGCTCTGAAATGTGGGACGTGTCGTCTTTTCGATTAATTAATTTCGGTCTAAAAACTGTCATGAACTCGATTAAAAAAAGGTGAATTTGGTTTGAAAAAGGTGGATTTGGTTCGAAAAGTGGTGAACTCGAAAGTGAAAATGGTATGTATTGTCCATTCACCGTTCTTTTGAGTTTCTTCTGTGTCTTGGAAATGACGGAATGGCCCGAGTGCTGTCTTCCAAAAGGAACAATCATACTCCGTTTTCGTCTTTTCAATTCTCGATACAATCGCTAGAATTTCGCTCTTGAGAGATGTTTCTTTACTAAGTTTATACTGAATGTTTGGTACATATTAGCCTTTTTCACCAATAACAAATTGGGTTCCTGCTATCAGCATAGCCGTCTAGAACTGAAACACTTCGCCGAATTGGTCGGGTACGATTTTCAGTCCGCTATGAGCGTGTACCGGCAGCATTGCAGCGATGTTCCAGTGGTTGAGCCACACCAGGCTATTTGATTTCAGTTCTAGCAATTAGAACTGCCAAAAAAGCAACTGCTCAGAGAGTTGCTGGAAATCGGTGCCGAATAGTTATAAAAGGTAAACAAAATGTTGAGAAGCAGAAGTAGAGGTAGGATGTGCTGCGGGTCCATTTACACTCCAGAACTGAGAATCGTCAGCACAAGATCCTCCATCCCCTCCCCCTTTTTTTATTATGGTGTCACTCTATCCCATAAAAGGCAATGAATAAAACTTCGATTTGAAGAGTCGTTCACTGCATATTAGGAGCTGTTCAGCTCTTCCTGTTTCGCTTAGTTTCCCTCTTGCCTGGTAGTTTAGGTCTTTGGGAGTGGAACATAGCTCCCTAGGACCATCCCATCAATTCCTAGATGATTTAAAGATCCCACTACAGAAGATTTTGCTAGTCCTGGCTGTGTCGTGACCTGGATGTCCGAATAGTGCAGAAAGATATCTCGATATTCACCCTAGAGAGCTTCACTTGCCTGAGGGAATCATGTGATGTGATAGGTATGATAATAATAAACAATACTCTTTTCTAGACAGAATTTGTGGCAGCCTTCTTGTGCGTAGAGATGGAGAGAACTTTGGTAGCGCAACCTGCTTCAGCTCGTCTGCACCCTTCCCCCGAGACAGTGGTTCCTTCCTCTGCTATAGCTGAGCCTTATTAAAGAGAAGGCTACTATCACAGGTGATCACGAAGAATGCTGCCTTTCTTCACAGTTTGCTTAACTGCCCTAGCACACAGCTCCGCACGAAAACAGCTGGAGTCTGTGCCACCCGCGTCAGAGTCGAAATGAGCATGTAACGAGTGGTTTGTGACGATCGCATCAGGCAGTTTCAGACTGAACAAGTGTGATTTCGTGTTCAGGAGGTCGAGCTACCTCAGCTGATAAGTTTTGACCGACTTTGGTAATTTTGAGTTTTGGCGCCGGCGCCTGTGGCGCGGACGCCAGGATTTTTCGGACCGAGCGGATGCAATACTCGGTTTTAGGAGGCCAAACTACCCCAGGCCACAACTTTAAAGCCAATTCTGTCCACAGAGAAAACGTCGGTCAAAAATTGGCCTGATTCCGGATGAGTGGGACAGTAAAGGTCAAATAGTGCCAGGACTCTTGGTAAAACTGTGTGCAGCAGCGCTGTATGCTGACCCAATCAATGCTCTAGGTTTCCATAATATTTTCATTATACAACTGAACTGCGCTTAATCTGTAAAAATATTGAGTATTTAGCAGTGCGCGATGTAGACTACCCCTCCAAGTGGAGCTGAAAGGGATTCTACTGGAGAGGCTAACTTCATGAGAAGGACGATAATCTGGCATAGAGTAGATTATGATGCAACACCCAGAAGCTCTCGATAAACTAGTTAAAGATCGGCGTGATGGTGCTTCTAAAGGATAGAATTTGCACAGATGAAGTTTGTAGTTTCTAATAGTTTACCAATCTGGCTGACGAGCACTTCTGCGCGCATGGTTCAATCCATGGCTGTGACGCGAAATTATGAATTTGGTGAGCTTTCAGCCCCATTGTAAGCCTCTGTCAATCGTTATCACTCCCTGCCATCTAACAATAGTGTTTCTCCTTGGCCTCCCATATCACCTATCAATTTGAACTCTCTGCGACTGATTTGAAGGAAGTTATGAATTTCCGGTCAACACACACACACACACACACACACACACACACACACACACACACACACACACACACACACACACACACACACACACACACACACACACACACACACACACACACACACACACACACACACACACACACACACACACACACACACACACACGCACGCACGCACGCACGCACGCACGCACGCACGCACGCACGCACGCACGCACGCACGCGCAAACTTAGCGAATTATATATAGTAGCATTAGGATACCAAAACGATTGTTGGGTGGAAAACCTAGTTAAAACTGGCCTGACATAGCTCAAGGTTTAGACCTGGACCCTCTAGCGTTTTTGTTGCTGAAGATTGGGAATCTGAGGAGAACCAGGGAAACAAGTGGGAGAAACGAGCTTACCAGTGCCACAGGATTAGCAGAACGATTCCACAGGCTATTGTTGTAGTTACTGATTAAGCTGCCTTTACAGCAAGTAAAATAAGGAACTGCACGTCTCACTGTCAAAATTCAGAATAATGCCGAGGTTTTATGAAGCGAGAAGCTAGGCATTACCTCAGCGATAACTTTTTCGAGCGCCCTATCCAAATTAACAACCTTTCCATTATGGAACACATGCTTCTTACGGCTTGTGTAGGATGTCCAATATGTTGTACCAGTTGCACTTTTCTTTGATCTCGCCAATGACCACTTATAACAATTGTTTTCTATGACGAAGTGGTCAGCGCTAAAGACGCCCGCAATTTCAGTTTTCATGCGCAAGTGCAGATTTTAGTCCAGTCCAATCGCAATAATCGCAACCATGCTGACTATAAAAGCGCACAAATGTTTCCAATCGACACCTGACAATGTTCGAGGAGAAGTTCGTCATCGCAGTGGCCTCTGCCTGCTCTTCACTGACTATCGCTGCCTTCCTAATCGTCATCCCTTCACTCTACAACACTATCAACGAGACCCACAATGAAGTCATTGAAGGTGTAGCAGCGTTTCGCGTCGAGACCGATTCTGCTTGGAACCGGATGATGGACGTCCAAGTGGAGGTGGCACCTCCAAGCAAGCCGCGTGATAACCCCTTCAGCTCCATCTTCCGAAACAAGAGACAGACTGGTCTCCCGTCTTTCTGTCAGTGCACTCCACTAACAGTAAACTGCCCACCTGGACCTCCTGGACCTCCGGGACAACCTGGAATGCCTGGCAAGTTTACATACATTTTTTACCCGATTGGATCAATGTTAACGTTAAAATTTCAGGACAGCCCGGCATGCCTGGTCAACCTGGTGCTGATAACATGAATGTATACGCTCCTATAATCTGCCCTCCTCCCGACACAAGTTGCATACAGTGCCCACCTGGACCTGCAGGTCCACCAGGACAAGATGGATTCCCTGGGGCCCAAGGACCCAACGGAAATCCGGGACTCCCTGGACCTCCCGGTCAAGATGGACAACCAGGACCTCCAGGACCTCCTGGAGACGCCGGAATGCCAGGAAATCCCGGAGTGGTTGGACAGCCTGGACAGCCTGGACAAGACGGTACGACATCAACTCCAATCCCAGGAGGTCCTGGGCCTGTTGGACCTATGGGACTTCCCGGTAATGCTGGAGCACCTGGAGAACCAGGAACCCCAGGAAATGATGGAGCACCTGGTCCAGCTGGGCAGCCTGGAGCACCAGGACAAAATGGAACTGATGGTCAACCAGGAAATTCAGGAGGAAATGGTGCTCCCGGACCTGATGCCGCTTACTGCCCATGCCCACCTCGTTCAACCACCCTGGTCACTCATTAAGATTTTGTAAAGAGTCAATCACGTCGCGAATTCATTACATGAAATGCTAATAGTTTGTCTTCGTGTTGACATTCATTCAATAAAGTGATTGAATTTTCCAATTGTATGTTCGAGAATCGCGTCGCGAAAAGCGAGACGGTATTGCTGCCGATGTTGAATGACACTGAGTTGTCTGAATAGCCTCCGATGATATTAAGGGTGGTTGAAAAAGCATTGGCGCGGTTAGGCTTGGGGGGAGGCGCCAAATGGTACTCAGTATGATATGGTAATTGGGCGACTTTGATTACAGGAGTTTTGCAGGTCTCTGTGAGAAAGCTTATTCAAGCTTTCTCACAGAGACCTGCAAAACAGGAATATCATAACTTCACAAAGGTTCACCAATGCAATGTCTGTAAGTCAACATGAACTAGAAAAAGGAACCAGCGAACATGCGAAATGCACCTCCCAACCCCTGGGCCGAGAGACGCTCAAAACTTTAGAAGAAAACCGATCGGTTCAAGCGCATGGCCCACGACAAGTAGCGATGGTAGTGGTATTGGAATTCGGAACAAAACTCGGCAAAGGACTCGTTCTCAAAGAGGAAATGCACAAGGGACCTCAAACCTCAAGGGCTAACTGCTGGAGGCCCGAGGGGCCTTTAGTGGGACCCCCTAGAGCCTCCGGTTGTTCGAGAACAAGGCAAAAATTCGCGTGTTTGGACGAATCCAGCCAGCTGTCATGTCGCCCTTCGATACCCCAGAAGGCAAGGAAGCTTCCATTCCGTGCCAGTCATCCGGTAGCATCGTTTTTGGTTGCGAGGATGGAGTCCGGGGAATTACTGGAAAAGGAAGGTGTCACTGGAGCAAGTTAGCGCCTTACCCTGCAACATTCCTCTCCCCCTCCCCCCCATTTTATTGGTACCAGTTTATTAAGTGCCAACTACCCCTCCCCCTTGGAAACATTTTAAATATTCATGGGTCATCGCGGACAGTCAGGTTGAGGGAAAACATGTTCGTTAGGAGCTATTTTCATCAGGTAAAAACCTTTTTGAAGTTTCCTGGCAATGATACGAGGTTAATGATAGAGAACGATATGACACCTGTTTCATTCTGAGTGGCCATGTAGCATGTAGCAGTTGAATAATGGCAATCAAGACATTTCGTGTGCGTCAAGAAGTAGTCCCCAACTGGAACGTCATCGGGAAGAAAAAAAAGGGTATTTGAGTTGGTTGTGGAAAGTACTACTAAAACTTTTTGTCGCACGGACCGTGTTTTTTTGTTCAAGTTTTTTCTGTTTTGTGGTCACATAATCACGTGGTGTGTTTCGAATATCGTGATGATTCCCTTCCCTCCTTTTTTTTAATTTTTGGTCAAGTATGTCCTCGGTGTAGAAGTGCGCTCTCTAACGCTAATTTCGTTTTCTATAGAATAGCTTAGCCTTCACCAATTTTTTTCCAATATCACCCTGATCACGTTGAAAGCAGGCTGACCGTGGTGAGTCACTCGGTTGACAAGTGCCCTGATACATCGTACTGTCCGCAGTTTCGTCTTTTCTTCCAAGTTGTCAAGCATGAATGCGACCTTAGGCTTTGTAGGTGGGGGGGGGGAGGATCAGCACATTCGCTATTTCACATCCTCGTATTCATTGCTTCACAAAAGTTGACAGGTATTCCTCCAAACTTTGAGTGGTATCACTTTATGCCTTTACAACTTACCATTAGAGCACCACATCGCGTCGCGTGCCAGAATCTCTCGATGGCGCTCGTCCAGAAGGCTGTGGCGGAGTTTTATAATAGTATTTAATATGCTCTTTAATATGGTGGTAGAAATGTCCGATTAGAATTTATAAAGTGTAACTTATAGCGCCACGAAAGTCAATGAAGAAAAGTGACTTTTTTGCCCCCCCCCTGTACATCCAAAAACACACCAACAGACAAACTTAGCAAAGACTAGATCGATCCTTGAAAACTTTATTGCGGTTCAGTGCAGTTAACGCAAAGAATCACAGAAGCCACATGATCTTGGACACACTTTCTTCTTGGTAGCCTCCGATAGTGTACCCTTGCAGAAACCACTCGGTACAAGAGAGAGGCAACTGAAAGCATCTTCTGGTAATTTTTGACGGGGAACCAGCGATACGGGAACGTCTTACGAATGGTTGTCCTCGCATTTAGAGTCGGTTTGTATGTTTATGAACGGAACAGGTCGCCTTGTTGTTGTCGTAGTTGTAGTAGTAGTGGTGGTAGAAGTCGTAGGTCTTGGTGAATTTGCAGGAACTAGATGCTTTAGGGTTGATCTTAGTTATTTCAAGACAAGAAATAATAAAGCAGTACCGTGTCGGTATTCAAGCACTGTCGTCGTTTTGACAATCCTGTTATATGTCATTATTGGGACACGGTTTATGTAAGAACGAAGAATTGTTCCAGCCGCGTCAGGTGAGCAGAATCTGCAATTCACTGCGCCTTTCAGGGCTTCCGCATGACATGGTTTTGTGAATCTTGATTCTTGTTCTGTGAAAGACTGCCAAACAGTCATTCCGATCGAATTCTTCCTCTTCATTCGAGTCGACCTTCTCACTCTCTTAATTTATACTAACAACATACCTGTAACCAGTGAGCGTTTGGTCCTCATTGGTCTTGATCTCTACACCTGCGTAACTGCATCCGTCAACAGAAAGACCTTTTGTGAAATTCACAAGTCTCACTTCGATTTCGGTTCCGTTAGGAGACTGCAAAATACGAGCCAGTCATAATTAGTGGCCTGATGAGTTTGTCATCACTGGACACTCAGAGATAAGTCATCAGAAATCGCCCTTTCATTTAGCCCATGCTAATCAAAATTACGGTGAGCATGCCATTTGAGTATTGACCTGCTTGTTTGCGGACGTAAGACTTACTTCAATCCAGTAGTGACATGTCTCAAAGTCTTCTTGCTCGTCACGGCCAAGGCCAACAGTATTCTCAAGTGTCGTCCAATTAGGCGAAGCTTTAATTGTATCGCCGCACCCTGTTGATGGCTAAAGTAAACGCTTTCGGCACCAATTCCTTTATGACGAGTATATCTAATTCCTTCCTCACTCTCTCAGTGCATCGGGGTCCAGCGTAACCACCAGGACAGATGCATTTCTGGCAGTCTCGTGGGTGAGGAAATCCGCCCATCTCGCATTTGACGGATGTGGCTTTGTTGCAGTTTTCTGAACTTTGTAACAGAAAGCGCTATAAGAAGAGCGGAACTTGTTTCAGTTGTTAGCCATTTGTCAGCATGTTCAGGATGGTGGAGGTAGGGTGGCAATGAGTGGCGCTGCTTACCGAACATACTTCTGTTCACCAATTCCCGCATATTGAAATCACCTTTGTTATTAGGGTCTTTTACAACATGGGCATTGGTACTAAACTTGTCTGGGAAGTTAACAAGAAATGAGTTACATCGGCTGGCCTTGTCCCACGTTGCACAGGACATCTCAGAAGCCACCTAAATGCCACTATAACTTTGAAGAAGAGCAGAATGAGTGGTGTATGCCGAAAAGGTAAGAGTTACCGCTAAAAATTCTAGTCCTTGCCTTTTTTTGCGGACCAACAAGCACTGAATGGAATTTTTTTGAGAGAATTCCACCCGCTAAGGATCAGCATCTGCGAACGCGATATCTGTGAAAAGGTGTTTTGAAGCTGGCTGTCAAACCTTTGCATCCATAGTGTTCATTGAGCATTGAAAGTTCGATGAATGAAATGAATGGAGACCCAAGGGTTTGCTGATAGTCGATATCGAACGGAACCATTGTTGGCTTTTTGTTGAACGATGCACTAAACAACAGTGAGTCATCATCTAGATATGATTCTCAACATTGCATATGAGATACCAATTTTGACTTGTTTCGAATTTGTGGGATAACGATTGCATCATTGAAGCACCGTGGTCATGATGCGAAAGTGGTTTCATTTTTTTCCAAACCTACCTAGTTCCGCCGTAGTGCATAATGCTGCCGTAGTCGTATGTCATGTTGTAATTGTCGTTGGTTTTCGTTGTTTCTTTATTGAATTGACTTAGCCAGTCTACCTGAAAGTACCACTCTCCACGATTTCGAGTATTCCTCATTTCTCTTCAATAACGACCGAGAATTGATTTATTTTTTGAAGACTATCACGTAGATTGCCAAAAATTGTGGTAAGGCGGATTTGTGAGCCAAACCATCCTCATCCTCTAATCGATTCTGTCATTAGTCAAACTCTTGAGGTAATGTACAGAAGCTCCAGAACACATGAAGCTTTCAATGTTTTCAAAATTTGCTTAAGTTCCTGCTGCACCAATATGTTTTCCCCCACAACGCGTTAAGCTAACCTTCTTCAGCTTGGGAAAATGCGAATTTACCATGCTACTCCAGTCGGCACATTTCGATATAGTGGAAACTCTGTTACACGCCCTTGCATTTAAGAGCGGGTACTAGCATAAGGGCGCACGTCGCTCGCAGTCATCTTAAGGTAATTCGGCATAGGGCAATTTAGTGTTCCGGAACCGTGGGGGGTCAATGAATTTTCAGTCCTGAGTTCAAAAATGTCACTCAAGTTGGTGTGTCTCGCAGGTGAGTTCAGGAATGACACACTCTCTTCATAGTTGAGGAACTAAAAAACGAAACGAAACTTATGCTGCAAGAAGTGGGTCGGGAAGAGGGTATTCCATTTTGTAACGTAGTGATACAGAAGTCAATAGGAGCAACGATTAATAAACTCTAGTTGTGATTTACAAGGGGCTCTGTCAAGCACGTACCTTGATATTGTGCTTGTTTACCGTGATGAACTCGTCACGATCGTGTCGGGACATTGTATGGAAGAAATCCAAGAGCGTGACCAGCTCGTGCGCAGCGATAGATACCGTTTCACAACCACGTCCCAGTGACAGTTTCTGTTCACCGCCGAGCTTTCCCACGTAAGACCAACATCCATCTTCCGGGAATACCATGATGCGATCTTTGGCTGAAACAATAACCTTTTATGGTGCAATCCAGACTGTTGGAAGGCCGAGTATCGTATCTAGAGCAAGGAAAACACATCTCTATAAATTTCAGTTTTCTCTTACCGAATGGGTTCCGTGTGAAATTGATGCAAGTATCCTGTTCCCATAGCTTCGCTCCTTTTTCAAACGAACTTCTCATCTGCCTGCCTTCAATGATCACATTGTTTGTATTTTGCCCATTTCCAACAAGCGCTACATTTTTACACATACTTGCGAGCTTATGGAAGTAATAATTCACTCCTTCTGACCATAACATATTTGGATATCTATGATCCTTGAACGCTTGGCGTTTTGCGCGATTTTCACCGGCAACCTCATCTTCTATATCTTGCACAATCTCCTCGGCTTGCTCCCTTCAACGGCGATGATAAGGAAGTTAACGAGATAGTACTAGGCGTTGATTAATTGACATACTCTGTTAGCACCATGTCGCTCTGGTAGAGATCCTGGCCAACCTGACTGTATTCGTTGACCTCAGTGATGGAGTCTCCTTTCTCTGCGACTTTATCCTTCTTGATGGGTCGCAATCTCTGTAAAAATCAATCCGTTGTGGGTTGTACACTTATTGACCTAGTAGACGGTTTTTCACCCAAAGACACCCCATTCACAAGAATTTTGAAAAGTTTTGCCCTTTTGCCAAAATTTTGGAAGTTCTATGGCCTTCTGTCGTAGAGAAGTGAACTGTCAATGTTACCTTCAACCTTTCCTCGAGCGATTTCATCATTTTTGGTGTTAACTCCAATGTCTTCAAAACCTTGTCCTTCATACTTCTGATCTTGTCGCGGATTTTGAACAGTGCCGTGTTTTCGAAGAGCTGTAATTGTATGAATAGGAAACGAGAAAGGGCTGTCAGAAGCTAAACCATATAGATGTCTACTGAACTCGGAGACGGAATAAGAAAAACTGAGAAGAATAGGATACAGAGCATTGATAGGTAGAGAGAAAAAGGGAACCTTCTTGAATCCAACGATAGTTGCATTCTTTAGTTTCTGTCCGAAACTGCCTTCACCGGAGAACACTCCTTTCACTTTGTCTACAATGCCTCCATCGACAGCGGCAATCAAGAATAAGGTGAGCAATATCAGCCTCATTCTGAACTGTGAAAACTATTTTCTGTAATATTAGCTACAACTCTACCCATAGAACACATCATTGCGAAACGGAAACGGAAGTCAAATGTATAAGATTATGTGGAGATGACACACTGCACTGCTGCTCTCCGAGTTTATATACATCTCCTCCGACTGTGCTTCAGAATAGGACGGCTGACAAAATATGAACTAATGTCATCTGATAGCGGAACTAAATACAGAAACCCTGAACAAAATCTTGTATGTGTGTCGTTTTCTGTTTGAACAAGAACTCATGGAGGAATGACGTGGGAGTGTTCCATAGCAAGAAGGGATGCTGTGAGCGGACCTATGATGTCAAATCAAAGATGGAGAAGCTAAACGCAAAACTGCCGTACAAAGTCGCACACAGAATTTGCCAGTACTGATTCCGAATTCCAATATCATCAAAGCATAGGACGACTAAACGGGATCAGTTTGGTTACGGTAACACCGTGAAATGACCCAGAAGGACCTATAAGATTACAAAGACACATGTGTACAAAAAACGGTTGTATTTCGACGAAAAAACCGTTAGTTCATTATTTCAGGTCGTAGCCAGCTGCTTAGTCCATTGACTGACAAACTACTATCCTGACCCACTCGAGATCTTGTTCGTCCTGAGCTCTATTGCGATTGAGGGGATCAGCTGGCAAATTCTGTGTGCGACTTTGTACGGCCGTTTTGCGTTTAGCTTCTCCATCTTTGATTTGACATCATAGACCCGCTCACAGCATCCCTTCTTGCTATGGAACACTCCCACGTCATTCCTCCATGAGTTCTTGTTCAAACAGAAAACGACACACATACAAGATTTTGTTCAGGGTTTCTGTATTTAGTTCCGCTATCAGATGACATTAGTTCATATTTTGTCAGCCGTCCTATTCTGAAGCACAGTCGGAGGAGATGTATATAAACTCGGAGAGCAGCAGTGCAGTGTGTCATCTCCACATAATCTTATACATTTGACTTCCGTTTCCGTTTCGCAATGATGTGTTCTATGGGTAGAGTTGTAGCTAATATTACAGAAAATAGTTTTCACAGTTCAGAATGAGGCTGATATTGCTCACCTTATTCTTGATTGCCGCTGTCGATGGAGGCATTGTAGACAAAGTGAAAGGAGTGTTCTCTGGTGAAGGCAGTTTCGGACAGAAACTAAAGAATGCAACTATCGTTGGATTCAAGAAGGTTCCCTTTTTCTCTCTACCTATCAATGCTCTGTATCCTATTCTTCTCAGTTTTTCTTATTCCGTCTCCGAGTTCAGTAGACATCTATATGGTTTAGCTTCTGACAGCCCTTTCTCGTTTCCTGTTCATACAATTACAGCTCTTCGAAAACACGGCACTGTTCAAAATCCGCGACAAGATCAGAAGTATGAAGGACAAGGTTTTGAAGACATTGGAGTTAACACCAAAAATGATGAAATCGCTCGAGGAAAGGTTGAAGGTAACATTGACAGTTCACTTCTCTACGACAGAAGGCCATAGAACTTCCAAAATTTTGGCAAAAGGGCAAAACTTTTCAAAATTCTTGTGAATGGGGTGTCTTTGGGTGAAAAACCGTCTACTAGGTCAATAAGTGTATAACCCACAACGGATTGATTTTTACAGAGATTGCGACCCATCAAGAAGGATAAAGTCGCAGAGAAAGGAGACTCCATCACTGAGGTCAACGAATACAGTCAGGTTGGACAGGATCTCTACCAGAGCGACATGGTGCTAACAGAGTATGTCAATTAATCAGCGCCTAGTACTATCTCGTTAACCTCCTTATCTATCGCGGTTGAAGGGAGCAAGCCGAGGAGATTGTGCAAGATATAGAAGATGAGGTTGCCGGTGAAAATCGCGCAAAACGCCAAGCGTTCAAGGATCATAGATATCCAAATATGTTATGGTCAGAAGGAGTGAATTATTACTTCCATAAGCTCGCAAGTATGTGTAAAAATGTAGCGCTTGTTGGAAATGGGCAAAATACAAACAATGTGATCATTGAAGGCAGGCAGATGAGAAGTTCGTTTGAAAAAGGAGCGAAGCTATGGGAACAGGATACTTGCATCAATTTCACACGGAACCCATTCGGTAAGAGAAAACTGAAATTTATAGAGATGTGTTTTCCTTGCTCTAGATACGATACTCGGCCTTCCAACAGTCTGGATTGCACCATAAAAGGTTATTGTTTCAGCCAAAGATCGCATCATGGTATTCCCGGAAGATGGATGTTGGTCTTACGTGGGAAAGCTCGGCGGTGAACAGAAACTGTCGCTGGGACGTGGTTGTGAAACGGTATCTATCGCTGCGCACGAGCTTGGTCATGCTCTTGGATTCTTTCCATACAATGTCCCGACACGATCGTGACGAGTTCATCACGGTAAACAAGCACAATATCAAGGTACGTGCTTGACAGAGCCCCTTGTAAATCACAACTAGAGTTTATTAATCGTTGCTCCTATTGACTTCTGTATCACTACGTTACAAAATGGAATACCCTCTTCCCGACCCACTTCTTGCAGCATAAGTTTCGTTTCGTTTTTTAGTTCCTCAACTATGAAAAGAGTGTGTCATTCCTGAACTCACCTGCGAGACACACCAACTTGAGTGACATTTTTGAACTCAGGAAAATTCATTGACCCCCCACGGTTCCGGAACAGTAAATTGCCCTATGCCGAATTACCTTAAGATGACTGCGAGCGACGTGCGCCCTTATGCTAGTACCCGCTCTTAAATGCAAGGGCGTGTAACAGAGTTTCCACTATATCGAAATGTGCCGACTGGAGTAGCATGGTAAATTCGCATTTTCCCAAGCTGAAGAAGGTTAGCTTAACGCGTTGTGGGGGAAAACATATTGGTGCAGCAGGAACTTAAGCAAATTTTGAAAACATTGAAAGCTTCATGTGTTCTGGAGCTTCTGTACATTACCTCAAGAGTTTGACTAATGACAGAATCGATTAGAGGATGAGGATGGTTTGGCTCACAAATGCGCCTTACCACAATTTTTGGCAATCTACGTGATAGTCTTCAAAAAATAAATCAATTCTCGGTCGTTATTGAAGAGAAATGAGGAATACTCGAAATCGTGGAGAGTGGTACTTTCAGGTAGACTGGCTTAGTCAATTCAATAAAGAAACAACGAAAACCAACGACAATTACAACATGACATACGACTACGGCAGCATTATGCACTACGGCGGAACTAGGTAGGTTTGGAAAAAAATGAAACCACTTTCGCATCATGACCACGGTGCTTCAATGATGCAATCGTTATCCCACAAATTCGAAACAAGTCAAAATTGGTATCTCATATGCAATGTTGAGAATCATATCTAGATGATGACTCACTGTTGTTTAGTGCATCGTTCAACAAAAAGCCAACAATGGTTCCGTTCGATATCGACTATCAGCAAACCCTTGGGTCTCCATTCATTTCATTCATCGAACTTTCAATGCTCAATGAACACTATGGATGCAAAGGTTTGACAGCCAGCTTCAAAACACCTTTTCACAGATATCGCGTTCGCAGATGCTGATCCTTAGCGGGTGGAATTCTCTCAAAAAAATTCCATTCAGTGCTTGTTGGTCCGCAAAAAAAGGCAAGGACTAGAATTTTTAGCGGTAACTCTTACCTTTTCGGCATACACCACTCATTCTGCTCTTCTTCAAAGTTATAGTGGCATTTAGGTGGCTTCTGAGATGTCCTGTGCAACGTGGGACAAGGCCAGCCGATGTAACTCATTTCTTGTTAACTTCCCAGACAAGTTTAGTACCAATGCCCATGTTGTAAAAGACCCTAATAACAAAGGTGATTTCAATATGCGGGAATTGGTGAACAGAAGTATGTTCGGTAAGCAGCGCCACTCATTGCCACCCTACCTCCACCATCCTGAACATGCTGACAAATGGCTAACAACTGAAACAAGTTCCGCTCTTCTTATAGCGCTTTCTGTTACAAAGTTCAG
>MU948249.1:0-12851 GCA_036418165.1 Cooperia oncophora
CCAATGTAGAACTGTACCCCCACCGCTACGTCAAGAAAATCTTACCGCGCATGAGGTCTCAGGGGAACAGGTCAATAACGTGGAAATCGTGTCTCATTACCAGGGCACATTTTTGGTTCGTGGGAGTTCCCGAGGCGAGAGGAGGAGCAGTAAATGGTTACTGGGAACGTTCGACCAGAAAAAATGACTTTCCTGGTAGGTTGCTTTAACAATTTTTGACAAGCTTTTTTACCCTGTACTCGCCGCGTTCGATAGCACTCATTGATCATGCTTCAGAATGGGAATTTTGCATAAGCTTAGGGAGTGAGAAAAAGGGGTGAGATTGTTATGTGACGTCATGCGAAGTTTTGAAATATCCTAACATGTAAAACTGAGATTGTATATTCATATTAGAGGATGGTTCTCGCCATGTGCGAGGAGAATAGGTCCGTAGCTGCAGCTTCGGCCTCTTTTTCCGCTCAAAATTGCACGGGGATAGGGCTGTAGGGTAGTGCTAGCCGGATGCAGCCTCCATATCTGCCCATGCTATCCTCACTTCGCAGCTTTTGCGTCGATATCGAAATTCCGTAGCGAAACATACATTCAGTGGTAGAGAACAAATGGAAGGGAGAATGCGCGACAACTAGCGCTTTTGCTAGGGTTATGCTGACCGTACAGCAGCGCGGGCGGCGTATGGAGACGGCACCCGGGTATCATTACCCACGAGCTTTGTCCCGTGCACATTTTTCCGAGAGAAAGTGGCACGCCACTTCAGCCACGAGCCATCCGCCCCACATATGGCAATGTTTAGGATGTACATAGCTGAGTGTACAAGTAGTTTTTAATGTGTTGGACCGCGGTTCCATCTTCTTCCACCGCCCGAAAAACTAAACCTCCCAAAAAACTACCTTGATGCCGAGCATGTGGGTTGTGAAGACCCGTGTGAGGTACAAAGTGAACATGAGGGTAGAAAACTTACACTGAGGACAATGCGGTAGCTAGGGAGGGGCAATGGCTAACACGAAGTGTAGCAAGCATGAGCACGGGGTCAGACCCTAGTTATGGAATAGTTGCTTGCAGCTATTATTCCCCCTTTACTGACGTCACTTCTCTAACGGTCATAGAAAGAGACAAATGAAAGTGAGAGGTCTGCTATTTGGCTGGCTCCGCCCATAGGATCAATCAACGTGGAGTGTGGTTTCATTACGTTGTTTATTTCAGCCATGCCAGCGAAAATTCACAATAAAGCTGCCTGACAAGTACATCACTCAAGGAAAGGTAAGAAAATTGGTATGCCAAACTTCGAGACCTTTTGAACCCTAGCCTATTCGTTATGACTTCAGTAAAAGCTCCTAGTCGAGCATACATTGCAATGGCATATATAGGTCATCCTATTCAAAAATGCGGGAGGTTTCATTCAACAAAGCGAAGAGAAAAGCCGACAAAAAATGATATTTGCGTTTGAACCATTGGTACCCTCCTTCTTTCAATGAATGCGACTAAACTCTGCTCTTGATACCAATTTCGGAGAATTTTAAATGGTCCTAGCGTTTGCCGTTGGACGGACCAGAACAGTTGAAATCGCGCAGCTGTAGGTCAGATGAATCAGGCGATCGAACCCAGCACTGTGCATTGTTTTCCTTCCGCAGGCACTGCCCAATAATAGGGTTTCAGGATGGTTTCTAGCGATTGTCGACGAGCAACGTGGACTTCGTGTAATTGTGTGGTACTAAATCCATTTGCCCATCCGTAATTGTCGAGGGACAGGCAACGTGAGACAATGACTTATCTCCGTATAAGAGCCGCTTGAAGCCAGAATAGGCGGGACCATTGTCATACTTGCCATAATCATTGTCCGGTTGGACCCACGTGACTCCTGATGGCAGAACCGGGCCTGGTTCTCATCTGCATTAATACAAAATTGACACTTGTGAGTTTTGGCTCTGCGTTCAAGAGCACCAATATTTCATCTAGGCCGGGAGATGTTTAACAGTCCGTAAATGACATCTTTGCAGAGAAACATATGCACCCAGGACATGAATCGATCTGGCGTTGCGTGCTTCTAAAGAACAATAAGGTAACCTCAAACACAGATCCTAACCCATTCTCAAACTCCTGGAGTCCTTGCGGCGAAGGGTTGCAGCAGACGTCTAGATTCAGCGCCTGACTTCA
Source organism: Cooperia oncophora (assembly GCA_036418165.1). NCBI lineage: Eukaryota > Metazoa > Nematoda > Chromadorea > Rhabditida > Trichostrongylidae > Cooperia > Cooperia oncophora. Next base: position 2,152 of record MU948249.1, read on the forward strand.
TGCACCCGCTTTTTTTGGGCGATCAATAGAAGGTCATGGAAGCCATCCTAGGCCCTTTTTTTGGTTTGTGTTACCGTTTCTTTGACTTCTCAGTCCGAATCTTTGCGGGATTGCCACTTCAAGAACACCTTTGTACGCAACTACATAGTAGTCTGGCACAGGATAAAGTTTAGGAGCGCACTTCACTCTCATGACGGCTGATTCCATAATCAACTGCTCGCGTTTTTTACTGATACCTTTATCTGCTCGCTCTTTAATTTCCATAGATTTTCTTCTGTGGCTAGGTTACCGGAATTTGACAGGTACGCAGATAAAGGTATCAGTTTTCAAACGATAAAGTAATCCGTAGCAGCCCTATATCCTTCGCATTCCTGCCATTCCTCTATATGTCCCCACATTTTTGAATGGGATGACCTGGGCATTAAAGGCAGTTGGCACGATAAATCGCTATACAGGTGTAGGATTTATACGACTGGCTTAACAGAATTCCGTGACCTCGGACAGGCGCTCCGTGAAGCCTTTTCCAAGGAGGGTACCCCTATAACGCCCTATCGAGCAACAACTTTACGTCCCAAACGCCTTCCTCGCCCGCCCGCCCACAAATGGACGACCGTTCCTGACGCTCTAATCGATTCATTTGCTAAGCAAATTATGAAGCGAAGGGATTGGTATGAAGCGGCCGTGATGCTGCATGGATATATGAGTACACATATGCAGCCGTACCTTCGGTAGCGGTTATTGGCAAGATGCCTACGGGAAACTCGTCCAAAATTGATTACTAACACAGTGAAACGGAGGCTTTTTCTTCGCAGGATTTTGACCGTTTCACTCCGTTCTTTCGCCATTTCCCCACTATATAGCGCCCTACTAGCATTTTAGGCCGAACACCAAACCATCGTGCCAACTGCCTTTAATCCTCTTCTCCGAGTGCCTGAAAAATGCGAGAACACAACTTCCTAGACGTGTTTTTTGTGTCCACTTAAAGGTTTAACGGTGATCTCAGATAAACTGGAGCTGTTCAGGTTCCAAAAAAGATCTACGACGCCGGAACAATTCAGTTGGCTGGAGCCTTCCCTGGCGAAGAACGCGATTGCTTGCACTGATTGTTAGGAACGACAATTTTTCATCAGTAGATAAATTCTGAAGCAATGCTCTTAAATATTGTTGCATACTGTTCAGTTTCAGAAATAAACCTCACTACAAGCCTACGCTTTATCCTGTGCTTACTGTAGCCATAGCGCTTTAGAAAATAATTAAGATTTTCAATTGAACTATGGAAACACAGCTGTGGTTTATGTCGACTGAAGGCGCGGCCCACAATCACCCCATATATATAATTCGCTTTGTCTGTTTGTTTGTTTGTTTGTTTGTAAGTTTGTAAGTTTGTAAGTTTGTCTGTCCGGAAATTCGGTTCGACCTGAAGAACGACTTGGAGAGGTCGGGTCAAGGTGGGGATGGGTAGGGCATGGGACAAGAAAAGCACTTGACCTATGGGAAGCCCGCAACACACCGTTGGGGGGCGGGGCACTCGCCGAAAGTTTGGGGTTCCGCAGAAAAATGTTCATAATTCGCTTCCGGAGCAGCTTAAAGATGGGGAAAAAAGGACTAAGGTTAGTAAGGAGTCGCCAGACTAACTGTGGCAGGTACACCCTAAATGGGCGGGGCGTACTCAAGGTGGGCGGTGCTTCTCGCGAAAATTCAATAACCCGGTTCGCGAGAGGTGTGTTTGAGTGAAAGGTCGTCTCAAAAAGACTCAGTGTGAGAAGTATCCTTATAGGGCGGGCTGCAAAGTGTCGTTGGATGAGACCGCCCGCATGGCGGAGTTTGCTAATCGCAGTGCGGTATTCAATTTTAAAAGTTGTTGCCGGTTCCAGAAACACTCCCAGACAAACCGGAACAAAAGTTCGGATTAATGCTAGCAAAGCGGGGTCGGTCAGGTTAAGCGGTGTGAGGCAAAAAAATTGTGGGCGGAGCCTGCTCGAGGGGGCACCAAGGACAAAAAGGGTCTGTAAAACGGTCCAGACACTCCAGGACATAAAAGTGATTGAACGTCTCAGCAGAGGGTCGTCGGTGAAAAATGTGAGCAACAACGGGGCGGGCGTCGTCTAGGGGTGGGCGGAAGCAGCACGCGAAACTCTCTAAACCGTCCCAGGCACTTCAAAGATCGGAAAAAAACTGTGGATAAGATTCAGAAAGGCGTCGCCGCGTGAGGATTGTGGGGCACAAAAACCAGCTGGGCGGGGCCCTCTTCGACGCCGTGGGGGATCAGAAGGACACCGGAAAAAAGTGGAGTACAGAACAAAAGGGGGATATCAGTTGAGTCTAGAAATATGTGAAAGAAAGCACGCGCGGCGAAGCCGCGCCCGCCCGGCGCAGCCGGGCCGTATCAGAAGGAGCCGCGCCGGCGTCAGCCGGCGAGGCGACTGGTCACCTATAAGGATACATGCTCCTTTGAGGGGGGGGAAGGGGTAAGCAACAACCCTGTATAAGTTTCACGTCAGAGTTTGGCACTGTTCAATTATTACTACCCCAATTTTCAGAAAACGGGCCGGATCTTGATCGACTTTTTTCTACGGGGCAGATTTGGCTGAAAGTTGGGTTCTAGGGGTAATTCAACCTCCTGAACATGGATATCCGCTCTGCCTCAAACCGCCCGGCGCCCGCGCCACAGGCGCCGGCGCCAAAATGCCCTAAATCACTGGCGCCTGTGGCGCGGGCGCCAGGCACTTTCAGGCCAAGTGGATGTGATATTCGTGTTCACGAGGTCGAATTACCCCTAGAACCCAAATTTCAGCCAAATCTGCCCCCGTAGAAAAAAGTCGATCAAGATCCGGCCTGTTTTCGCAAAACTGGGGTAGTAATAGTTGAATAGTGCCCAAAGTTGTAAGGCAGCGTCGCTAAGACACAAGACCATATAACTAACTCCGCCCACATGGGTAGATGCCTTATTGGTTGCGTAAGTCTGCTGCTCTCTCGCCGCTAATGTCTGGCCTCTCGCCCGAAAACCACATCGATCTTTTGTCTTTCGCTTAGCAAACCTGATTGCAAACGTTTTCGGCTGTTGTCTTTGCTTATTTTTGCGGGTCAGTTAGCACACACACTTCTATTTCTAAGCTTGATGCCAACAAATCTCCCGATGGCTCATCGCGTATTCTGCCTTTCAATATGTGCGCATCTCTCTTTCAGTACCGTTTCACAGCAGAACTGCAGCTTGATCGGTGGATACTTCCACTCACACACAGCAATGGCTAAAATGCCTTCATTTGAAAGTCCGCCGCTCACAGTTATTCCTGGTGACAAGGAATTCAGAGCATTTACGAGTCGTCCTTAGTTTCAGAATCAGCGGCTCTTGCTCGAACCCACCCATCAAGAGCAAAGCCAAACCAGTAACTGCATTCAAACGAGAATCGAGCTGTACTTGGCTTGTTGATGAGAAAGGAAGCAGAACAAAATTGGCTCTGTTCGGCTCATAGAGGGTATTTCCTGATTTGCTAAATTCTGCCGCTAGTTTCTGATAACTTATAGGTCCACCTTTGAGAGACACTTGAACTATTGCTAAGTTGAAAAGAAGTTCGGAGTAGCTCTACAGGAGCTCATAAGTCCCACAGGAGTCGGCAGTGATCGATGGGAACCACCATGCTCCCACCAAGATGAACCGCATCAAAAAATCGACTTCATCCTACTATACATAATCCGCTAAGAATGTCTGTGTGTGTCCCCTTCTGTGGGTCACGACATTCATAGCGCCTATCCCAGTAGCAAGGAGACTTTGCGTCTAAGAAGTGATGTAGGGGGGGGGGGTTGGTGGGGGCGGTGAGACGAAAACATTATAGGGTAACAGGAAACGATGTCAGCCGATAAGACCCAATAAAAGGCGTCAGAAGGTGGGGGTCAACGGGGCCGTGGCGCGAATCACAGCAGCAGCTACATCCCTTATCCCGGAGACAGTACAGCGAACGCCATGTTGAGTTGGAGTGCGCAGCTACGCTGTCCATATCTCAGGACTTTCGAGTGTAAGTGTTGCTTCCAAGACATAGGGTATGAGACAGAAACATCATACCGACAGAAACATCATTGGTGGTCTACACTGTAAATGATAGCTCCAGAAAAGACTCGATAATGCGTTCAGAAGGGATGCTCACAATATTCATAATGAGGGTGAAAGTATAAACTAAGTGTTGATTCCAAGGTTAAGGTATGAGACAGGAATATCATCGGCGGTTGACAAGAAACTGTAAGCTGTTGATAAGATTCGACAAGGGGCATCAGAAGGTGGAGTCAGTGTATTTACAGGGCGGGCCACAGCGTCAGCGATGCGTTGCTTCCAGCAAGTGACATAGAGGGTGAGATGGGGACATCAGAGGTGGGTGACAGAAAGGGTAGCAACTGATAGGGGGTGATAATAAGAACCGTTTTGCGATCGTCGTTGTTGCTTCACGGGAGGGGAAGCCTTTACATCACGAAAACTGGCGACAAGTGATGTTGAGACGCTCAGTGTGTGAACCCTTTCCTTCAGCCGTAACGATGTCAACAAAACAGAGCATTGGAGGAGAGGGGCAGTGTATCGTGCGCCTTTGCACTGGTGATGTGCTAGGAACTGTAGGCCGAAAAAGGAACCAAAATGGACGGGAACCAATTGTTAAGAGTGGGGACGTTCTGTCGGTGGTAACATGCAGACTCCCTGCGTGAGGAACATTTTTGTGCCACGCTCAGGACAGAGTGAATTCTACCTTTGACTGCTGCCTATGGCGCCAAAGTTGTGCCTCTTCTGAAGGTACTAAGGTGCAGTGTTACACTGCTCACCCAGACTGCCCAACTTCAACCATTTATCACAAATCCGCAACAGCGGTCATTAATTTAGTGGTGCAGCCACCTCTTGTTTAAAAGTCGAGAATTAGCGGGAGCGGGATGAAATGTGCCCAGGTCATAACTGGTGTATACTGTTTCCAACTTACTTTCCTCATCATTACGCGATGTCGGGGCGGGTCAGTGCGGCTGCGTTTTCCGCGGTGCCAAGTCTTTCTGCACCAGTTGTTGAAGCGAGCAAATGACATGACAGCATTATATCCTTCGTATTACTCGTTTTCTACCACTTTTTGTCGCATACGCGTTTCAACGAAAAGGTGAGAACGGCTTCAACAGTGTCGCAATCTACGCCGGGCTGACACGCCCACGTCTCGGTCGTAATGATGAGGCAAGTATTTCACCACTTTTTTTTTCTCCGAACAATGCGACAATATGGCACACTTTGGATTTCTGGCCCAACTAGAGGTGGAGAGCATGGTGAATCCAGTCCGATTCGGTTAAGGACACATGCAGGAAGGAAAAAGCGGCCAGTCGACAGTGAGCGCCGGTGTAGCTTTGGCCCGTAAACGTCCATACCATTTAGCGTTGGCGGAAAGTTATTCCATATTGTTTTGGGACTTTGTAGAGATGAGTACTATGATGAAAACTTCCAAAGTAATGTAATTGCGGAGTTCCTGCAAGTTGTTGAGCACCTCATGGATGCTAGCACGGTATAATGCAGGCCGGCGCGACGCCAATTTTGATTTGGGCTCGGCTCGTGGATGTTTTCACGTCCATATAACGGTTAAGTAGCGGGAGGCAATAAGCAGTTTAGAAGTAGCACTGTCTGGGCTACAATGATGCGAAAGAGAGCCATTCGGCTCTAATGAGGTACGGCTCGAACTTTTTTGGGCGGAGCGCGCTGCACTGTCTGATGAGGGCGGGCTTGTCGACAAACTCTCTCCCCTATTCATCGATGGTTACGCTTTAGATCTCGAATCTCTTTTTGCGTGCGCATTGACCGAGGAAATAACCTTCATCCAGCAGTTCTCGGTGCTGGTCCGCAGGTACATGTCCATAAGTGACTCCGTACGAGAACAAAGCGGATGTTTGGAGGTGACGTGAATCGTATTTTGGTGTACATGAAGGTGATGGAAGAGAGGCCTCTTCTGCTTATCGGGATCACTTTATGTGTCCTCTCGCCTGGTATTCGTCACGTGTTCTGTTGTGACTGCGTCACACTTTTACTGAGTATTGCAATGTTTTTTTTATTGCCTTCACTCAAACAACGGACGTCACAGACGGAGTTATTCTCTCACGAATAGGATGGCTCAAAGTAAGTCGATGCAATGCCGGCGCCAGCAGGCTTCACACTCTGCTTTTCCGCTTCATCAGATCTGCCTTGAGAAACTTAAAGGATATAAAGGAAGCAAAGGTTCCTCTGGAGTTTAAAGCCCATTCCGCAAAATATCGTTAAAGCGTGTCAACATGGGCCGACATTAGCATACTTAAAACCTAGTCGCTAAGTCTTGCAGCCCGTTCCCTAGATAATTTAATCGCAAAAAACAGGTTCCTTCAAGTCGTTCACTGCAATTATCCTTGAAAAGAGACTGGACACATGCCGGTAAGCGCGGAAGTGAATTCAATAAATGAGTGCAGCTGCCTCCAAGAAATGGAAGTGCCACGCCCTGTTCGACTAAATTGTTTGGGACGTGTTCGTAGACAGTCATGGCTCATGAGCACGTAGCGAAGTACTTGAGGCAAAACAAATTGACCTTTGCCAGCTTTGCCTGCTAACTTGGGATGTGTGTCAACTGCAACTCTTTCGCTTGCATAGGTTCATGTTACTTCTCTCCGCCTCCGGATGGCAGTGTTGCGATTTGATGACCGGACGAGCGGGGATGGAAGGAAGATTAAGATTCGTGGTGAACGAGCCGAGTCGCAGGGCCCAACTCTGGAAAACGACAAGTGATTCGCATGAAGCGGGGTCTCAGAAAATCTAACCTGTCTATTGACGATGAACGTCATCATGTCTTAACTTGCACACCCTGAAATGTGAAGGATCCTGAAGGGACGCATGACATCATGCAATGCTGTACCTATTAACGCACTACTCCATGAGAACACCTAGAAAGTTATTCTGCCGAAGACTTCATCGCACTATGTTTTAGTCTGCGTAATTCTCTTGGCCACAGTTACTGCTGCTATATCGTTTACATGTCCTCCTGTCCTGGACATACACTGACGAAACCCTACCGAGCAATTGTCCAACCCCCCCCCCTCTTTATCCAGCAATCATGAACAAAACAACGCATAGGGAGATGATGGAGCAGAACTGCCAATGAATGAGAGAAGCAGACTTATTATAAAGTTTGTTCTGTCCGAAGCCAGTATTTTAAGGGTAGAAAGCGGTGGGTTCAGCACTAGTTCTCCAGCTTCAGTTATCCATCATATTGGTGAGTTCCATTGTTGCTATAAGTGATGACAGGTCAATAGGTTGCATTCGCTGCGCTACTGCTGAATGGACGAGGTGATGGAAGTTGGGCGCCCTTGTCTGCTCAGTTCTGCAGACACGCACTACAGGAACAGACTTCGCTGCAAGGATACTAACAGTGTTGTGTCGCTGAATGTAATGCCCGCACAATCAGCACCAATGCTGACCATCGATGTGCGATTCCTGTCTTAGGGAGCACTTTTACCCGCCCTGCTCCCCTGCCGATACTGCTTCATGAACGTATAAATCCGAAGCGCCTGCACGCGAAAGTTGAGTCATTCACTCTACCTTACGTGGTCGCATTATGCAACCTAGTTTCTGTGTGCACAAAAGGCAATACCATTGACACGAGATCGACAGCTGCAAATCTGTGTAGGAGGGAAGCGAGAGGAAGATTGCATACAAGACCTTCATATCCGTCCTCTGAACCAAGTTGCATACCTGATACGTAATATTTGCTGCGCTCTTCGCCAAGTCAACCATTTGACGCTTGGTCTACGTCACACAAGGCGCTACGTGACAACGACATGATATAGGTTGTTTCTCTTGACAGAACAATGAGCCTCCCCACCTGCCAGTCTAGTGTTCTGCTGGTCTGCATCGTGTACTTGAAACATGTTTTGCTAATGCAATAAAAGAATTGAAACTGGGAAACGACCGTTCGCAGAACAGGGAACTAAGTAGAGTTACGCTATAAACTCAACGTGAGATTATCACTGTTATATCATACTCCAGTGTAGACGATACTGAGATAGTAAGCGGTTCACTCCATTCGGTAAGTGAACAGCTTGACATTCCTGTGGTAGACTGACAGCTGGAAATAGACTCATCCCAAAGAGGGCTTGTATGCCAGAGGGGAAAAAATGCACTTCTTCCAGTCTCTCACCTGGTAATGATGTATGTGGAGATGTACAAGACTAGAAGTATGTGCGGAGCATAGCGCGACGGACTCATGCGAATTATCATTCAGTGGGGAGAACGGCAAAGGGATACTCGACCGCTAGCATGAGTAAGGGATGAATAGAAGGAACTATTTATCAACTCAGTGGGAAGCGATATGACGGTGGTATTAAGTACGCATTACTGTTTGGTGTATGTAAGCCATTCAAGCGGCACGCTTCAGCCAGTAACTGCATGTGGTGTGATATGCAAGACTAGTAGTATAAGCTGGAAGGGGAGCGCTACGACCATGCGACATAGTCATCAGCGGCGAGCAGGGAGAACGGCAAAAGGGAATGACCGCTAGCAGAGTAAGGGATGGAATAAAGGAACTACTATCACTCAGTGGCAGCGATATGAGCGTGGATAAGACCATACTGTTGGTGTAGAAGACATTCAAGCGGCACGTCAGCAGTCCTGCATGTGGTGATATGCAAGACTAGTAGTATAAGCTGGAAGGGGAGCGCTACGACCATGCGACATAGTCATCAGCGGCGAAAGCAGGGAGAACGGCAAAAGGGAATGACCGCTAGCAGAGTAAGGGACGGAATAAAGGAACTATTATCACTGCAGTGGCTAGTCGGATATGAGCGTGGAAAGGACCATCAACTTTGTTGGTGCTAGAAGACATTCAACGCGCGCGCGTCAGCAGTCTGTCATGTGGTGGATATGCCCAAGACTAGTAGTATAAGTGGAAGGGAGAGCTTACGACCATGCGACATAATCTCAGCGGCGAAGCAGGACTTCCCGATGAAACGGCAAAGGGAATGACCGCTAGCAGAGTAAGGGATGGAATAAAGGAACTACTATCACTCAGTGGCAGCGATATGAGCGTGGATAACACCATACTGTTGGTGTAGAAGACATTCAAGCGGCACGTCAGCAGTCCTGCATGTGGTGATATGCAAGACTAGTAGTATAAGCTGGAAGGGGAGCACTGCGACCATGCGACATTGTCATCAGCGGCGAGAGCGGGGAGAACGAAAGGGAGTGATCGATAGTAAACTGAAAGGGTTATGCGGGAGAGAATGATGCCAAGATTCCTATAGAGTCGCACATGAGTAGGGAGATGGTTCCAGCAAGCAATAGATTGCGGAGCGGGACATTGATGAACGCTGTGGCTTGGTGACGTGATGAATGATAAGTGTTGATAAATGTCAGCTTGCTGACTTGCACAGCTCAGGGCTGCAGAGCAAACGGCATGGCTCAGGTATGAAAACGTAATTGCTCCCTGAGTAAAAACGTTCCATTCCTTCCAAATAGCAATAGAATGAGATCCGACTCAATCGCGGCGCTTTCTACTTCTAAAAAAATTCTGTCGCTTATTGACAACCATTCGGATCACCCGGCTGCCGCCGGGTGCTTCCTTCTTTGTCACGGCCCGGCTTCGCCGGGCTGGCCTAACTTCGCCAGGCAGGAATAGAGTGAGGCAGTCTGTAGGGCGAGGTAGAGTGTGCAAAATGCGCCTAACCGTCACAGTGCATTTTCCAGCAAAATGTAGAAAAATAACTGAAAATAGCTCGAGCAATGGGTTAAAGTTGAATCAGGCTAGAGGATCATGCAACATACAGCGCTTTGTTACTTCCGAAATTCTAATGACATCAAAAGAAAGAAATACACTGCGCCTATAATACTTGACAGTGAATCGGTAAAAAGTGGTAAGAATTGTGACAAAAAACGTCGTCCGTTCACAAAGACTTTGGAATTTGGTACTTCGAAAGCTCTAACACCTTGAACAACGATGACCGCAAGGCCTCTTATCAGTCCCTATCAGTTGTTATGGCTTTTTGTCACCCACCGTTCCTGACCCCATTTCACCCCCTATATCACCTGCTGGAACCAACGCTGACTCTGCGACCCACGGTATGGAAACAGTGGCCTTATCTTTCTGACGCCCCTTATCCAATCTTATCAGATGCTGGCAGTTGTCACCAACCTAGTGTTCCTTTCCTAAACCCTACATCGTATCTTGGAACCAACCTCCTACTGTTGCTGTGACCCGCGTGATGGACTCAGTGACCATACCCTTCTAACATCCCTCGAATCTTATCAGCAGCTGACAGTTCTTGTCATCCACCAATAATGTTCCTGTCCCATACCCTAAATCATATGTTGGAATCAACACCTGGCTGATGCTGTGATCCGCATTACGAATATGGTGAGAGTCCCCTTCTGAGGCCTCTTATCAGATATTATCAACTGATATCACTTCCTATCACCCACCAATAGTGTTCCCGTCACACCCTCTACGTCACTTCTTGGAACCAATATCTCGCTGCTACTGGGACCGGCGCTATGAATTTCGTGTCAAAGAGACAGACGCACACGCACGGACATAGTCGATTATATATGGTAGAATTGTAACCGTTGTCCCAATGTAGCGCTGAAATCTATCCTTTTGTCCATTCTTTTCTCGGAGTTAGTACCAAAAATCTTAACCCTCACACGAAAATTCAGCAACCTGTTAGAGCAGCCTTTGAAG
>MU948254.1:0-10345 GCA_036418165.1 Cooperia oncophora
AGGCCTCACAGTGCTTCACTCTCTAAAAGGCCTCTCCTTTGTGACGATGAGAGGCCAAAAAAGGGTCGCACGGTAGAGGGCTCACTAGTCATCTAGGAAGCAGGCGTTTAGAGGTGTAACTCTCCCATACAATCTGCTAGAACTGCATCTAAGTTCGAACGAAATGACATATTCTCTTCACCAAAATCATTCGGAAAATTGAACAATCAAACCATTGATCTAATTTCAGCCGGGAAGTCGAAAAGTGAAATTCTCGCTACCAGACAAATACATCACCGATGGTATGGTACCTCGAAAAACGATGGATATCGGTGCTGTCAATCTGGAAATTGAATTCTTGGATGAAGAACGAGAATACATCGTTGATTAAGAGACTCATCAAATCTACAGGACCCCTCCAAAATGTTGGACTTTTTGAATTATTCTCGTCACTTCATCTCTTCCAGTATCTCAAATTGTTCCTTGTTGGACAACGTCGAAGCCGGTGATTTGCACGAAAAAAGTAGAAAGCTTGAATTAGAACCAGAGCAAAACGTGCCCAAATTACCGGCTTCGATTGTATTGAAAGTACAAAATTACTTTGAAAATCTGAAAGGAGTGCTTTGATACTCTTGTTTGTGTGAGCTTATTTGTCACTGTATTATATTCTGGTTGTCTATTGTTGCTACAGGATAAATAAGAATTATTAATCTTCTTTCGCATAAATCATTCTGTAGTGAAGCACATGAATAACCATAGGTACAGGTCATGGTCGTCACAATCAGTTGACCGACACGGCACGATGATAGGCTATTGCTCCCACAAGACCAGCTTGGTCTTCAGCAAGAGGGGCGTTGTGGAGGGCCAGAGGTGGCAGGGGTAAATGCAGACGTCAACGGAGCAGAGGTCACAGCCACTTATTGTAGCTACAGCTTCACCTATTATGAACGAATCCTCTTCTAAGATTTCCTCATGTCTAGGGCTAGTTGTTGTTGCCAGAAGCACGAATGAGCTCGACCGCGGAGTTTTCTGCCACTTGTTGCTCTCTTCCTCAACCGATCACCATCTGTAGAAAAGGCAGTCTGCAGTTGGAGACATCCCACATCTCCTACCCCGCCCCGGCTACTTGCTTTGCTAAAAAAACCGCCATAGTACGGCGGTAAGAAAGTTGAAAAGGCACCGTGCGAGATTCATCACAATCGTTTCCATTCGTCTGCTCCAGTCTCGCCGCACTCCGCACTGCGGGAGGGCGTGCACCGCAGAAGAAGTATGTATTGTGACCCAGTCCCGTAGTCAAGTGCTTGCCCCGATTTCTACCCGAACACACTGGCGACAAGGTGGTTTCTCGGGTGCCTGCCGGGTGCTTTGAAAAAAAAAAAAATGGCTTGCGAATACTGAAGCAACCATGACAACGCAATTTCAGCTCAATACAGGAACTACTAGGTTTGAATGGTTCGAATTACTTTCAAATAGGAAATAATTAGACTCCCCAAAATGTCTAGTACGGACCGTACTTGCTGTGGAGAACAACCACGAAAAATAGGAAATTGCAGCAGCACGTGCACATACACTCGGAATCCTTGAGATGTGGTAGGCGTGGCTGCGTACTTCAGCTAAACGTGGCTGTGGCTGTGCTTTTCGGGAAATATTTTCTTTGTGACATCAATTACGATAATGTCTCTATCCAAAACAGAACAAGGTGACGGTTATCTCAAACTGGAATATTCCTCGATAGCCATTTTGTCTCAGTGCCACACCCACTCGCTGCTCAGGGATACGGCAGTGTAACTTCACGAATTGAACCACACGCGCTAAGCCTACTCATTGCTCTGGTTTATCAGAGACAACATTGCCCTTCATTACTTGTGGCAAGTCATGAGGGAAATCTGGAACTATGTCACTTCGCGAAAAAAGTACGCTCCTTGCTTTGCTTTTCCGGCTTCAGTTGTGAGGGACCCAACAGCAAACAACTCAAGTTGTTTTCATAACAAGGTGGCTTTGTGAGTTCGGCTTCATTGTTGTCCCTTTACCTCTGACTACAAATACTACCCCACCTAACCTCTCTTGATGGTACCGCCGTGAAATTTCAACCAGCTTCATCTTTTTCAGGGATAGACTTGGACATAATACCTGGACACAGTAACATATTAAGCGAGGTGCTACACACAGTTTAGCCGAGTACGTTACAGCTGTTGAACTGTATCGATTAACCGATTGCCTAACCTCTACCCGCTTTTGCCTCTATTACAACCTAGTTCGGCATAAAAGTTCAAATCCTCTCACGTGATTAACACCGCTTTCTCAAGAAAAGTCGTAACCTGAGGGGCAAGAGTTATACTGCACTTTGTCAAGCACAGCCTTTTTTAATGCTAACGATCACTTTTAAGTATCTAAGCTGTTCGTGGAGAAAGGTGAAGCGAACTACTATGGGCAAGCTTGAACAAATCTTGAGTCAGGAAGGTGCAATGTAGTGGGGGGAGGGTGTAGGCGCAACGTTACTCAAGTGACTCCGCCCATGTTGCTAGCTGTCATCTGGCTCGTTCTTATGCTCTCTCGCTGCTCTTCTCTGGTTTCTCACCTCAGATCCTCATTAACTTTTTGCCTCTCGCTGTGAGGAAGCAAGGCCTTGTCTAAGCCGTTTCTGACGATTTATCTTGCTTTTTTCATCACAGAAAAGTTAGGGCTACCAATTCGCCTTTCAAATAACCTCGTATTTGGACCCTTCTCGAATTTCACATCCTTTTTTGAAACAGGAGCCCTTCTCGGAGTTAAAACGATTTTCCCGGTTGAGGATTCCTTCTAGGATGAAGTGCCCTGTGTTACGACCAATTGGCTTCGAAGCAGAACATTGGCGCAGATCGGGGCTCGGATGGAGCACCAAATGGCCCTTCGAAGTTCCTACTGAACATCTTGTGAACACCTGTAAATCTCTATGGCCACGGTGGATAACTCGTACCATTTCGCAGCTTCACACGTTTCTACCTGCTATGAATTAGCAAAATTAACGAGCGGAAGTGCAAAATGCCCCTCCCTAAGCCGAGCAGCTCCGACCCTGTGAACTTCACCTTATCTAATGGTAATTGTTATTCAAGAGACTCGTCTTTTTGAATATTACATCCTCATGGTAACTTACGCCAACTTACAACTTACGCCCATACAGTTTCTCATTCTGTTTTGACTGATTACGTAGGTGTGATTAGCCATTGCAATCCAGGGAAATCCGGTTTCGATATTTGGAAATCCATAGCGTACGCATTCGTGAGCAAATCATCAGCTACTACCGTCGTGTTCATCCTCTGTAGAATACCGTCCTAATTCAATAAATCTCTTACGCCGCGGTTTTGAGTGTGCAGACCAGAAGAACAAAGTCCAATGGTTGAACCCAGTTAGAGCAGAGAGTGTGCAAAAAGGCAACAACGAGTTTCTCGGAAGCTGGAGGAGAGATCCCATGGTATGCTTCTTGGAAGCTTCGCCATTAATGAGAATTCGGGACATCGTCCATTTTTGATACTATCTCTTGGATATCAGCTTCAGAGAAGCTGCCACCATCTCTCAATCCTGTCTGAGACCCCAAAAGTGCTTCATTCACTCCGGGACATCCTACGTCCTCCAATGTCCAGCTACAGTCTCCTCGGCAAGGCTTTTGGTAACTGGGTTATCTTACAGATAGTATAGGTGCATGACAGGGCCCGGGGTCGAACAGCGGTGTAGAGTAGCGAATACAGCGGCTACCCTGGAATGTTCCTTGTTGGCGGTGGCTGATGATGATATTCCAGCTCCTACGTATCAAATTCGAATCCCAATTGCGTTCGAGTAGCACGACTTGTACATCGCATTCCCACATCGACCATATGCGGATTTATTGACTTCAATGAAACTAACTTTCGCCATTCAAATTAAAATCCTTTGCATTTACCGTCATGAACAGTCATGTCATATGGTGTATATTTATCTTTCTCTAGTCTTTGAGCTGGTCTTGCAACGCAAAGAGATTTCCAAAAAGATCCTCTCTGGGCGCGTGGTGCACATGCGGCAACGGCGCTAAAGCGTGTGGCAGTGCGAATGTGTAGCCACCCACACATTTTACTGTGGCGTTTACTAGCTCAGAGGAGGCATTTTCCTAGCTGCCCTAGGAGCCGAGCGTGCAGAGTTGAAAAAAGTATGTGTTACCTCCGAGAACAGTCCTTGTCACGTGCGAGGCAAATGGCGAAGTAGCGCGCCCCTTTCTCGGGTCAATGGTGCATGGAAACGAGGCTCAGAGAATGGCGATACCTTCTCCATACTCCGCCCGCCGCACGGCCAGAAACGCGCCCAACTGTAGCCAGACGCGCTAACTGTCTGCGCCCTCTCATCTGGTCGTTTTCTACGGCCAAAAGCGTATTCGCTGCGGGATCTTGGTATCGAGGCAAGTGCTGCACGGATCGAGTATGGAGATGGCACCCCGCTGTCGCTGCTTTTCAGCGCTGTTCCCGTGCAACTTTGACCGGAAAAAGTGGCTTCGCTACAGTTGCGAAATCATTCCCTTCGCTCATGGCAGGGACCGCAGTCAGAGGTTCGTGTATAGTTTGTCTCTCAGCAACCTTTCGTCTTAACGCATCGCCCTACAACTGTCCAACTCAAAAGTGTTGCAAGGTTGTCTACCGCTACACCCTATCTATCACCACACAAAGCTCTGATCATTTCCAGTTATCGAAAAAACTTGCCCTCAATAGGCATAGGAAGAGTGCGATTGTATCAAATGGGTCGTAGCGTTAGAGCCAAATAGGGGAGAATATTATCTTGTAAAATTCACTCGGGAGGTTAGAAAACAACGAGGAACAACCTCTTTACTGCTACCGTGCACATGACGAAAGTCATTGTGCATGGTCAAAGTTTCCTAGCCGGCTCCCGTTGGGCTATTGTTTAGATTGTTGGCTAGAAGAGACATAGTTTATAGTGTCATGAAGAAACGTGTACGGTTCGTGTTTCATTGCTGCCAAATAGTCAACAGCACCGGCATTGATGACTCCTTCCGTATTTTTCCCAGTTCTGAAGTATGCTATGGACTGAGGTATTGTAACGGGGGATGGGGCCTTTATCACAATCCACGTTCCGAGATCTCATTTAGGGTCGACTCTTAACCAATCCATACAAGCTCTCAACTCCTTCAAAGTCGCTTGATTTGTTTGTATCAGGCTTATCCGGGAGGATGGAATAACTGGTTATTAACTTATTTTCCTTTCGTGACTCATTGAAGACTTGATAGTGGTGATAAGGGGATACTTCACAATCATAATTGATGTTGTACCATGGAGTAGTCGAGGAACACTTCCGTCTACTCAAGCCCAGTTGTATGTGCAGCCCAAGAAGACACACCCTCGGTGCTTCTGGTACTCGAGCGGAATGCTGTACAGTATAGATTATGGCCATCGCTGTCATTCACTCTACTCAGATCCAGAAACTCGCGGAAGGTGTTCTAGAAAAGCAGTCAAGACCTGCTCCGCTGCACTTCCCTTATGAGTGCGCCTTGGTTCAGGCCGGTATTATTGGTGAACCAAACCGCTAGTTCTCAACCTGTCCCGTAAGATCCGTTGGGCCGTTATCGGCACGAACGCTAAACAGGGAGCAATTATTCATAGCCCAACGAGCCTCACTATCAAATAAGGTCACGCCCAGGTATGTGTTACGCCACAATGTGCCATACTGGATTGATAAGCGAAGCTCTTCAGAGCTCTAGTCGACCTTGGTGGAGCAACCTCGAGTCACCTTGCGTGTCGGAGCAATTAGAAACGATTACACTATCATGGCAGCCATCGGTCTTCCCACCCCATTCTTGCGGGATATTATTTCACCCTCCATCAGTATCGAACACATTTTCCTCTATATGTCGTCGTTCCATTATTTTGACAATTGTGATTCATTTCGGAGAGTTATTCCCAAACATTTCTTATTCATCACACGAAGTGATTTAATCGTCGCGATTCGTAAGCGAAAACGCCCACACGTCGGTTCTTCAATACATATAAAGGTCTTTAACAGTACATCATTAGTGATTCTTTGTACTCATTAAAATCAGGACTCCCTGACCATTCCATTTGGAGCGCCCAAGCTGCATGCTCAAATCAAAAACCTCGTCTTAGATCTCTTACCCGCGTCTTAGACTTGGTGGCTATGCCGCCATGGTGGCTTCTTGGTGTGATTGGTATGATCGTGTGATTATTAGAGGTTTATGTTCTTGTAAATCTCCTTGTGAGGGATCTTTCAGGATGTATCGTGTGGTATTCGCTGTTATTGTGTTGGCGGTGTGTGAAGCTGTGCGTGATCCAGTCGATCGCCGTCAAAGGACGATTGCTCTGTGGAGCTGGACCAGCTAAAAACCTCCGCGTGAAGCTCATTGACACTGACACTGGTACGTTTCTTGTTAAGCTGTTGGAGGGAAAATCTGTCTCTTATGTATACACGATATAAATGCCTTTCTCCATCATTTCTCAACAAGGTCTACTGTAACTGAACAAACCACATCTCTAGAGATTACGGTAATACCGCCGACTATCGCGAGTAGGGTTTGCTCTGAAAGCTGTTTTATTATGATAGAGTTTGCTTGGTCTAACACCGCAGTTCGCATTTAAAAGTGACCTTCACGCAATGTCTGAATTATAGGCAAAAGTTACCCCAAACGAGCACCTCAACCTTAATCTGTATATCATTGAGTTTGCGCGGTAGCGTCCACCAGCGACCATCAGCATTTTGAGCGTCCATTAGCGTGAGCGACTAGGAAAGTATAGACATAAATCTAGCTAACAGCAGTGTATACCAGCACCGCTGGCGACCATCAGCCTCTCGAGGGACTAAGAAAGTATGGTTATCGACCTGGCGCCTACCAGCCCACCAGGCCAAGAGTGCAGTGAGACGATTGGGAAGGACGGAGACATACTGATTAAACGTGTAAAACTGTTGGCGCGTGCTCAACGCGCCGTACTAATACACAGTACCGTAACCTGGCTGCGACGGTGCAGTCGTGCTGGTAGACGCTCGCAAATTATAGAATGCCAGCATGTACGAGCGCTCTAGTAGCGTATTATGTACGACCTTCTTTTTATCCTTTTCTTTGAAGGTCGTCCTGATGACCTCCTCGACCAAGGATATACCGACAACGACGGCAATTTCTCGCTATCGGGTGGCACTGCTGAAACCACAGACATCGATCCTATTCTTAGAGTCTACCATGACTGCAATGATGTGACTGGCATTGCAAGTGTACCAAAGGTAGAGTGTTGCGATGGTTTTTACTCGATTTATTTGAAATTATAATTGATCCTAAGAATTATCATTCAAATGACAGCCCTACTCGACGGGCTACAGCGAAGCGGTCCTCTCGGTTTTGAAGGCAGTTAGTGTGTTGGCCCTGGGCGGTACCCGCGTTCTTGGGGGGAACTTTGCAACTGCCGCCGTTGGGCAATATTTTGCGAAATACGATCCTCTTCCCTCACAAATTCCTCCTCTGGTGCTACCTGACCCCCCCCCCTCTCCCATCCTACTAGCAAATTCCAAAACTCTTCCAACTTTCCCAGGCAAATCCCGAAGGCAAATGCGACCACTTCAGCTGCCGATCATGAGCCCCCACTGGGGTCCCTAATGTACAAAGTGCCCTGGGCGGGAAGAAGGAGAAAAAGCGTTAACCCTCAGGGATGTGGTCAAATCCCTTCCACGAGTGGCAATAGAACTGCCTGCCCCACCTCCCAGCCAGGACATCCAGTGTCTTACAAACACTGCTCATACTGCTATCCAAATCAGTCCAATGCTTTTCAGCCAGGAAGCCGTAAGGTAACGTTCCGTCTGCCAACGAAGTATATTACTTATGCCAAGCAACCGAAGATTACAATGGACATCGGTGCTATCAATTTGGAACTCGAGTTCCTGGATGAAGGAAGAGACTATATTGTCAGTTGACTCGCACGCTAATAAATATTCCTCGGAGCACCGATCTCTTGATCTGTTGTCATACTGTCTGTACGTGAAGATAACTAGTTCAAATTACCCTAAATAATCAATAATTAATATTGAAGACGAAGCATTCCGTCTCCAACAGTAGCTTTCGCAAGGTGCCACTCATTTGGCTCTCACCCGTCATCTAAAGAAGTTGTAGGAGCCATTGGAACAGTGTGTAATTCTTGCCTCTATAGCATGAAGCTTGAAGCTCCCGAAATAAAAATCCGCAGACCAATTTGTGGATTGAGATATTAGCATCTTCTGCCACAATGTACCTCAACGTCTCAGTAACATACCTCGACTAAGACCTGGCTTCCGTCACCACAAGTAACCACACCTGAGACTGCAAAGGGTGAGCCACTTGGCACAACGCTAGCAAGGACCCAAAGGCTAGATCTCTAGGTCTATTGGTGGTCCACGCCCTACATACCAAAAAAACGCCTGCGGCAAACTGCTGCGGGCGGGGGAAATTGGGAAAAAGATCATTGCTAGCCACTGGTCCTTTATTGACTGGCCTCTCACTAAACGAGTACCCATACGGTCGCGTAAGGCGCCCTTTCAAGCTGCAACATGCCCATCCGGAACGTCCACCGCACCTGCCCGTCCACAATTGTGTGAACAATCTCATCGACGGTGGTACACAATTGATATGAAGCGCTTGCTACATGGATACATGAATACATACGTGTAGCTGTATCTAGCAAGGGGGTTGTTGGCACGATTCCAACGGGAAACTCGCCCGAAAATATGTTCTTCCAATGGCGTGCAGAACAAAAATGGTTTCGCAGGTTACCGTAAAACCTCGATTTTTTCGTCATTTTCCAAATCTGTAGCAAATCTGCTACCATTCTCCAGTATGTACTAAACTGGCGTGCCTCATGCCTTTGAGTTATTTTATTGTAACTGGTACACAGCCCAAGGGAGGGAGTTCAATCCATTTCATAAAGAGCTGAACGAGAAGAAAAAAAGAACATGGTCCTCACGACAACTTTTTTTCCGCACCCTGAATCAATACCTCAGAGAAAAATTCTCCTAGAGGAACTTTTCTGTGCGAGAAGAAGCTGAACTTTGGTTCTGGTTTTTTGAGGCCATTGTCGAGGCTCTTGCGACAACGGCGTTCCTGAGCTGTTTGTTGGAATTGCCTGTAATCTCAAGAATAAACAAATGATTGGGACCTTGTTATACTACAGAGAGTTCATGATTGAGGGCAGGAGTCCTGCTCCTATCAAGCTCTTCGACGTCGCGTGCGGAACGTCAGAGGCCATGGAAGAGCGTCAGTAATCTCAGCTGATTCTAGATTTATTATCTATGGCTGTATGACTTCACAGCACCTCGCGATGCTTCTTCCACAGCCTCTCTGCATCACTTCGTAGCTTCACAATAGTTTGCATGTCTCCACGTCGAAGAGAACTAACATATGCTCTCCTCCCCCACACTTCCACGCGTGAACCCAATCAAGTAATCGCTACAGTTGTGCAAAGCATATCATGCAAATATTTTCGAAATCCCTGATATGTGGTAGGCGTGGCGGCGTACTTCACCGGAACTTGGCGATGGCTGTCTTTTTGGAGAGATAGTATCTCCATTTTGACACGACTGCGGTCCCATTTCTGTCCAACACACAACAAGATGACAGTTGTCTCAAACTGGAATGCCTCATGAGTAATCCATTCTGTGCATGTTCGAAAGCCTCGCCTACTTCGTCTTAGGTTTCGCCATGATGGCTTAACGAGCTTGCTCCAGCTCCACAAGAGTTCACAGGTTTCAATAGAGTGAGACTTGTATTGACCTTTGTCTTGTCCTGTGGCAATAACACCGTGCGTAGATGCTTTTGTCTTGTGTTGACCGAAGTTAGTGAAGCAACGAAAGAGCAAAATGCCCCCCCCCCTCGCCGAACTGCGCCTCGGCCGCCTCCAACTATGGCAATAACACCGTGCGTAGATGCTTAGCACCATCGGTGGAGGCTGCTAAGGGACTGGTTCTTTATAGAGGAGCGATTACAATTGGATGTCTTCTACGGTACATGACATGCTACAGTGCTGGTGTCCTTATTCGCCGCAGTATTGAGAAGTGAACCTTTCGGTTTTACAGAACGACTCTCGAGAAAAACTTTTGGAATAAGGGTTAGTACGGTAGTGCAACTGTCCACGAGCAATCTGGACCGGATTCTTTTGAACGCGTCGTTTTCTGTTTTTCTCCGCACTCTCTCTCTCGTCTGTATGGTGCCTCATGGCCAATCTCCCACATTTCAGCTTTTTACACGCTATAAGGCCACGTTCCCTTTCAAAGAACCCGCATCCTGTCCCACCACAAGTTTCTTGCCCACTGCTTTGGCAGTCGGTGTCCTCAACTGCCGCCGTTGGAGGGTTTTCGCAATGACCATGCCTAATGGTAAGTG
>MU948260.1:0-11305 GCA_036418165.1 Cooperia oncophora
CTGATATACACACAATCAGTAGGCTCAGAAGAAACGAATGATCCCTCTTCGGCTGCATTGCATTATCAAAAGTGATCGTTCAGGCTACGCTCATCTTTTACGGCAGCGTCCACCAGCGACCATCAGCGTACACCAGCGACCTTCAGTGTTTCGAGCGTTATAGCGAACGGCAGGGTCTATCAGCGTCTAACAGCGTGCACCGGCGTCCGCCAGCGACCAGGAGTACGGTGTAGTGTAGTAATACGGAGTGGTTCCACACGCCAAAATTTCACGACGCCTAATCAGCTGTCTCCTCTCTCCTACTTCCCCATGCTCTACCAGCAGTCTGCTACCCTCCTACTTCCCCTACTCTTTACTTCTGGTCGCTGGTGGACACTGGCAGACGCTGGAGACGCTGGTAGACGCTAGATCGATATCCATACTTTCCTAGTTCCGAGACGCTGATGGTCGCTGGTGGACGCTGGTAGACGCTGGTAGACGCTGCCGTTCGCTAGATCGATATCTATACTTTCCCAGTCGCTGACGCTAACGGACGTTCGAAACGCTGATAGTCGCTGGTGGATGCTGGTGGTCCGTCGCTGCCGCATGAATTCAGAATTAGTGAAAGATTCAGAAAGCAAACTACCAGTGGCCGCAGGTGGGCTCATTCCTTCCCTCTTAGAAACATCTCTACTGATTGCGACGACCTTAACTGTATATATGACCTAATCCGATCAGAATCAGTAATACTTCTTCGTGAAAGATCTGAATAGTGTGAAGTTTATGGTGTCTCTCGAGTACAGAGAACTCACTGGGCAACTTCAGCACGTTGCAGGAACGAATGGAATAGTTAGTGGCGCCCGCTCGAGCAAATCAATGATCAGTGGGAGATGACCTGATCAACAGTTACAATACCGCTCCTAATTTTTGTAAAATCGGCGGTTTGCGACGGATTAATCCGACGACGCAGACCAACAAAATCGCAAACCCAAAAGTAAAATCGAACGCAACCGTCGATTTTACAACCAATAGTGTACGGGTATTGACAAGGGGAAAACCTATATTACAACGCTTGTACCGTTTATCCTTCAGACGAGTCTGACACCAGGTTCGCTGACGAAGGGGGAGGTGGAGGGGGAATAGCGGGGAAAGGCTTGGTTGGTCTTGGGTGGGACCAGGTGCGACGCAAATTGTGAATAATCCCAACATCCTTGTCGACTGACCACTCCCCCTTCAGTGAAACGTAACCTTCTGAGCAAGCGCTTGAAAAGCGACTGGCTGATCTCTGTCTCCTGGGCAAGTGTCTGATTTCTTCCTGCTTTCAGCTGTTTTCTTCCCGTCTCGTCTTAACCCTTTCTTAATCATTCGGTTCTTTGCAACTTCTGTTGTTTCCACCCCTTTATCAAATCTCGCAGTGCGCCTCATTTAACAGCCCAAGTTTCTAGTTATTGCACATTCGGTTTACCCAACATTTTTTTCTACAAGTGAAGGAATCTGCACGAGGATTACGGTAGCAATTACTATTCTGCTTGGGCGGAAATGGTCAGTTGCTATTCATTTCTTCCCGCCCACTAGTTCCCCTTGGTAAATAGCGATCACCGAAGATGAGTAAGTTCGTCATTCTTGCTCTACACTCAGTTGATTATGCGCATTATCTTTGCATAATTACAAGTTTTCCTCGTTCTTGCACGAGTGAGCTACTATACTGACCCTAAATAAAGGAGCGCTAACTGAAAAACTAATAAGTTTACTGAGTAGCCCTATTTATTGCAAGTCCCAAGAGCTATTATGAGAGTCACAGGAGAGCATGAAAGTGAAGGTTTCATAGCACAAACACAATGAACGACGCTTCTTACATATCTCGAGACCTTGGATCCCTTGAGCCTATTCATTCTCACTTCTTCTATCAAGAGTGGAGGTGGTTCGTTTGCAATAGCTGTCAGTTGCAGTTGCACAGTTAGTGTGATTGAACCTGAAGTATGAGTCAATTGCTCAGTTCTAGTGATTTCTGGAAGAAAAAAAACACATCAATATGATTTTCGGATTGCCTCCGCAGTCCATTACTCGGAGCACTTTGAAGAGCACATCGTTGATTTTTAGCCCGAACTTGCGGTCATACTTACCCGGAGGACTCAAGCGATCGCTGGATGGGTGATGTGGAAGCACCTTATCGGTCCCACTTCTCAACCGCTACCATTCCGCTATTGTGAAAAAGATAGATCGCTGTTTCGATACAGTCGTAGAAGCACTCCCGCAGGTTCTATACCTCCTGCACCTTGGTCCTCCATCCCCCGCCAGACTTTGAGAACCTCGGAGTGTCAGATGCCTTCTTGTAGTCGATGACAGGCACCAAAAAAGGTAGGTGAAGCTCCCGAGATACTTGAATGACCCGTCGACGTCACGATGTGGTTGTGAATTGAGGACGCATCCAATCTTCAAGAAACGAGCGACCTAGTCGTGCGAGATGAGATCGAGCCGCTTCTTCTGACTGCTCTCATCCAGTGATCGCCGAACCGCTACAACGGTGAGCTCTTCCTGGTACCCTCTTACTCTACAATCTACCCCTCCCCCCTCCCAACTCGGAAGCCTGCAGCGGGTGAACCTTGTAACATTCACGTGCTAGAACACTCAGAGATTTACAGTCATCGTCATGGTGCAGAGAACGATCACTGGCAACACAATTAAATTTATTCTCTATTTTTCTGGAGGAGGTGGTGCTGCGGCATGTGACAAACTCATCACGGTCTAGAGACTGATTCCCAGCAAGCCTGCTGCTCACCGGAGACGTAAAATCAGTACCAGATTCGTCTGGTATTATACGAACACAGACTTGCATTAGGTTGGCGGGAAGTTCTGTCACTTTTTCGAACTCAAAATACTTGTCCATTACCTGAAGAGGGGTGAACGGTAATGTGAGCAGTTATACAGAGTGGTCTTTCTATTAGTACCACTCGCTTGACTCCTGCTTTCTCTTCTTCTGCAATATGGACAGGAATGTTATCCGCTACCATCGCCACCGACCCCCAAATGCTTCTGGTAGTGCAGCGCACTTCCAAAAAGTTTAGCCGTTCCTCATGCAATAGAGCTGGATAGCTCCCCCTTGCAGTGGTGTAGCACACTGCAACGGGAGCTCCTTCTAACTGCGAGTTGCCTCCCGTAATCAATCATTACTGGACGAGAAAACCTCGAAAAGTCTGAGTTCAAGCCAAGATTGAGATGATGTCCAACTTTGTATCGCGCCTCCCTGCATTGTGAAGCGATGGCATCCATGAGGTGCTCAAAAACAGGCAAGGACCCCGCAGTAACATTGCTGTACAATTTTGATCTTACACGCGCCTCTCCATAAAAAAAAAAGCCAATTTGAAAAAAGTGGCAGAACTTTTCCGCCAACCTAATACATCAGCTGACCCCCGCAAGCCATCGTATAGGCCACCATCCGCACTGAATATGCCACTACGATTATGTTACGGTACCGTGGCGGTAGTGCTGAAGTTAGCTTCTTTTTGCGGGAAGGGCTGTTATGGCTGCCCCGCAACTTACGCCAAGCCCCTCAGACGACCTATCGTTTGCAGGGATCATGACTATACTTACACTCCTTATCCCTGAGGCAGAGTAGGCGTGGCATTTGAACATGGCACGTTACTCGTGGAATATTCCAATCTGAGACAACTGTCATCTTGTTCTATGTTGGACAGAGACACGACAACAGTTGTGTCAAGATGGAAACATTCCACCAGAAGCGTAGACACCTCCAGGTTAAGTTGAAGGATGCAAATAAGTCCCCTCCCACCTATTCAAATATCTTATAAACTCCCTGCTTTCCCCTGTCTAATGTACAAACGTATTTCACAGGGCAGATGCGAGGAGTTCTTTGCTGAAAAGCTGGAAGGAAACAAATATTCCTCCAACATTTTGAATCCGCTTGGCAAGTTTTTTTTTCTATATTTCTACGGTCCCTGGCGAAGTAAAATTCGTGATAAGTGGAACACTGGAGTTTGAGAATTTGAGCTTACGGAGGAAGCATCACATGCCCCCGTTTTTTTGCCACCATAGCTCGCCACGATATTGAAATATGGGCTATGATAATACGAGGCGTATTGTGAAAAAGCCTTCAGAGTCAGAATGGCTACCAGAACAGTTGTCGTAGCAACTCAGCGTCCTCAATCTGCAGTCAGCCATGGAACCCCGGGAGACGGGCAAGAGAATCGTAATTTGCCGCTCCGCCGCGCGCGGCGATGGGCGCGACGTTTTCTTAATTCGTATTGGCCTGTCAATTAGAGCAGCGGTTTCCACGTGAGCTACGAAACTGCAGACATTTATGAACACTCTCGGTTCAACGTTGCCTCTTGTCGCCATTTTCGACCCGGAACCATCGGCATTTTTGGGCGCGACGCTCGCACGCGCCCATCAGTGCGGCGAATTACGATTCTCCTGTCACGTACCCGGATCCCCGACAGTGAAATGTTTCGTCGCGCTAAACCGAGACGGATCGTAAGGTTCACGAATCGACCTGCAGAACAGTTGTCGTAGGAGGCACAGGGGAACCAGCAGGCGATCTGTTATATGATTTTCCTTCTCTCTGACTCAGAAGTCTGCAGGACGAGAGGAAGATTAGTTTTCAGTTGGTTTGCATTGATGATTCCAATAATCGATCCATTTGATCCATGCCTCGAGTTTTTTTTTGTTTCTATCTTCATGCTCCTCCTGTGGTACCGTACTATGAGTCTTACAGCAGTTCAAGTTATACTAGTTTTATGAGCAGATTTCTAAGTAGTTTCTAATTACTGTTTTGAGAGGCATACAACAATTATCCGCCTACAGTTTCCCATCACTGGCTGTCTTCTTCATAAATCGATTAGAAATCGATCGCTACTTGCCCCCCCCCCCTTGTACATCTATGTAGCGACGCTTCGTACCAATTGTCATCATAAATGACGCGATAAGAGCACCCAGCGTCGATGGAACTGTACGGACAGCAGTGGGGCGAGTCGCGGTGGGAGTGCGGGTTGGAATGTTGCAGCTCGATAAGAAGTGTATCCTACACGCCTTGTGGATTTGTCATGCCACTTGGCTTTAAAGGCAGAGGGCACGGGGGATGCCGCTGTTGCCAGCTTCATAGGTGGAAGTGCGAGACTCGGCCACACCTCTCTGAGAGCTTCCACCAATTATACTGGCTACAACCGCCCGCCCACAGCGATCGTGCTCACTGCTTTCAAGATGGAACATTCCGCAGGAAAATTCGTGTCGACTACGGTGATCCCAAGTTTTTACGAGGACTCCTCCAAGACTACGAAATACAGCTTCTTTTCGGAGCCGATCTATTCAGTTTATTCCATGTCAGACGGCATTTTTTTCTAGACGGAACTATTTTTGGACAGGGGGATTAGCTTTAGCAGCCTAGGGGGGGGGCGAGCCAGTCATGAGTGAGCGGTGGAATTTTCGCATTCCACTTCTTATTTTAGCTTATTAGAAACTAGACAAACTCTGTATCCTGGAATTGGAGAGGGCGTGGCTACATACTTCACTCGAACATGTAAAGTGGCTTTCGTCGAATATTTGAGATAACTGTCTGATAACTGCCTGATCTGTCTGATATTGTCTTAGGCTTGACAAAGAGACGTCTACTATGTTTTCGATAAGGTAGTGAAATGAACTGAGTGCTTTGGATGACCTGCCCAGCCATATTAGCAGCCCTTTCATAGGTTGCACTCAACCTGTACTGACAACCAAACATATGAATATGAAAACTGGTGTGATGAATCGCACTGCCTGCAAGTGCGAGTGTAGTTTGATCCCGATGAAAGATATCTTAGTTGGTTTCTTCTAGGACTATTTCTGTTGTCACATTTGTCTCTCGCAAGAGTCGTAATAGATTGTAGTACGGCGGTACTTGCTGTGCTGCGACAACCACTTAGCCTTGGTGTAAACGAGACCTTTGATAAAAGCGATCTTCCAGAAGGTTGAACCTGTAAAAAACAGTAATCGCTCACTCGTTTTTGCATTGCTCCTTTTGCTTTGACGTTACTAGCGTCTACCTGGTGGTGTGGTGAACGGACATATAATGCTTAACAGAGAGCTGGGTGGAGTCGTTGATGAGTACGTACATTTCGGCGCGGTAGCTCCTTTCACCAGTGAGTGGAAAGGAGCTGGCGCCACGTCAAAACGTAGGGATGCCTCCCACGACGCTGTGAAAAGAACTCTAGGTTTTTTTCTCTCATCCATTTTCAATTTTCATCCCTTGAACAACTGATGCAGTTTTTTAGTATGATGAATTTTGTTCGACGCTGCAGTTCGCTCTTCAAAAGTTATCAGAAGAATGCTGAGTTTGATCAAAAGTCAGGCCCATGTGGGACTCGGCTTCAAATCTCCCGACACGGAAACCACCTAGTTGAGAGGGAAAGAATAGCTATTACAGCGTAATGCATGGTGCACTCACCCGGTCAGCGAGAGACTCAAACTCGAGTACCGTCTGTGGTCCGACTTCTGCCCGTAACTCAGTATTCTTGTGGTAATTAATTTAGTACTTTTTTGTGGCAAAACAGTATTTTTATATCGACTGGTCTAGGATATCATGGTGTAGACCGAATGAATCATGATTAAGATATACCTCACATCACTCCACCCTCCTGACCTGCACCTCTGTTTCTTTGTTTCCCGCTCCCAAAGTTTTACAGTTAGCACACAAAACACAATTAGCACAAAGGAAAAGCAAAAGTATCAGCGTCAAAATTCGGAGACTTGCTCAGCAAGGGTGCTGAGCAAGAGGTATTCATCCTGTAACTTCTTTGCTACTAACTATGTACTATGCCGGGCCCGTGATTCTTTGCTTTTCGCCTTTGCTTTTTCTGAGAACTGACATTTAGGGTGCTTATTCATTGCACATTTCAACAACGTCGAGCTTACTACTGTGCCTTCCTCATTTGTATGCTCTTTCGTTCCAAAGCGGTTGACAGTAGTGGATACGGGCTTTTGCGCGCCAGACCCTTAAAATGCGAGGGCGTGGCTGCGTACTCGGATTGAACGTGGCGGCGCCTAAGCTTTTCGTGAGATGTTTTTGTGTTGAGAGTTGTAATCATGTCTCTGTCCAACATAGAACAAGATGACATTTGTCTCAAACTGAAATATCTCATGAGAACCCACCCTATACCATGTTCAAATGCACACGCCTACCCCGTTCCAGGAATAAGTATTTAGCTCGACGACCTACTAACAATGACCCCATTTGTAGTTCCAATACACTCCGCCTACGTGCCCATTCCAGGAATAAGTATTTAGCTCGACGACCTACTACAATGACCCCATTTGTTAGAACTCCATTCATATTGTACTTCGATGTCTAGACTGCAGTAGGGCTTTCTGTTATCGAAAGACTCCATCCACTGCACTACCTGCCCAACCCAGAACCACGTGCATCAAAGGGACCAATGAGTAATGCTTTTGGTATGGGCGTTTTCCTGTAGTTTCTTGCAATCATAATGGTCATATGTTGCCCTAGAGTCAACCAAAGAACGTCCTTCGAATATTGGGGCGGGGTGGGGTAGAGGTGTACGGGGGAGGGGATTTACCGATATTCACAAACTTCACTTACAGCATTTCTTCTGATATTTATATTCGTTGTCACCTTGCTTGTCTTCCATTACTTCAAATATTTTGCGAATATTCCAAATAGTATATGGGTGGAAGTTAGCATAGTGGGTTGTGGCCCACCTACGACGACCGTTTTCGAGGAATCTCTCACCTAGGTCTCTTACCGCAACATTATAGAGGTCATTTTGCATCCAATAAGCCGATATTCTGAATGAAAGCGGAATCCGCGTCGCAACCAAAGTGTGGTTAGCGGCGGAATATTCCAAAAAGGTTTATTAACGGCTGCAAAAATTTATCCTTCGAAAAATTTATCCTTTACCCCATATTATAAAAATATTTTTATAGCGCTCAGCTCTCTCACATCAATTTCCAGCCAACGCAGAGGTCAGTGGGCTTTTGAACGCTAACAACCTCGCGTCTCGTCGAGAAACGAAAATCACAAAAAGAGCGCAAGTAGGATAATTGAAGCGGAAGAAAAAGTTTCATACTCTATGCTTTCCAAAGGAAAACGCTTGTTGCGATGCTGTCGAGATAATTCCTCGCTGCTTCGTTTCCCCTCTGCAACTCTTTCGATTATGTCACGTTTTTTGGTTCTAGAAACTGAGACCCCGTAAAATAGAAGAAGACTTTCCTCGGCACTTTAATACCATACATCTCCTCTGATGCTCAGCAGTGTTTCCCCTACCTAGAATTTTGTCACACTGCTCTGATATGTCATATTCGTGCGATAACGATTTCGACATGGAACTTTCCGAGCGAGACTCCTACTATCCGGTCTAAGAGCCTGATGGGATGCTTAAAGGCTGCGTTGTAATACTTTGGGGGCGCAGCGTAGCGTAGCGTAGCACGTCCCTGAGCGTACGCCCAGCGGCGAGTGCTCGGGGAGCAGGATGCATATCGATCTAGCGTTGCCGCAGCGTTTTACCAGCGAGTTTTGCTAGCTCTGCAGGCGGCAGAGCAGTAGCGCGAACTATGGGAGAGCTGGAGGGTACAAACACATCGACTGCTGCGTGCTTCTCACGTCGCCCTCAGTCCTCTACTATACACAGAATCGAAAAAACGGAACTGGCGTATCTTTTGATGTGTATAGTAAGCGGGTGAAACGCTCGGCGTGGGCGCTAGCGTTTACGTAGCGTTAACGGCTGGTGACGCTGGGAACGCGAGATCGATATGCATCGCCCCCTGCCCTTTCCGGTCTATCTTTCTCCGAGTTTAAGAAGGTTCCTACCTCGAGACCTATCCGCCCTGCACTGGCCGCTGCGGCTACGCTAGGAAAGCGGCGCGCTACGCTGGCCAAAGTATAACGCCAGCCTTACGGTCTTTATTTGTATAATTTTCACTGAGAGTATTTCACGTTTTCTGGAAATGATTTTACTACTAATACCGATGCGCATTTTCTTCTTCATTATCATCTTCTTCAGCGTTTGCCTTAGCTCTTCAACGCTCTTCGCTTTTTGGTTTTATATCGCCATTCCTGCTAGTTGAGTGCCTGATCGGGGTGGGCACTCTACTGTTTGCGGAGGCGCCCTGATGACCAAAATCAATACATGGACAGTAAAAGATAGTATGCTACTCTGAGGAGGAGCACATTTGCTTTTTCTGAAGAAAGCTGCAAATAAACAATTCGAGTTAACTGCTCCTATTCCCTAACACTGGGAAATAAGGACCAATCCCAAAAAACCTCAGTAAATCGTTACTATCTGCCAGTGAATTACGCCCTGTTTCCAGAGGTTTGCTTCTCGGTGCTGGCCTGGTCTTGAGTGGCCTCACATATTTCACATCTGTGCCGAAGTGGTGACTTCGTGAGTACAACGTCAGCTATACAATTGTTACAGTACAATTATTTTAGGACCAGCCAGTGTTTGAGTCAGGGTCTTTATCCCCCAGGATAATAGGATCTTAGCATACGACGCTCTTGAAATGAAAACGTTATCAGCGCGCTGGGAGAAGGCGCGGCGCAGATGCGTGGTAAGATACACCCCATATCCCGATATGAAGAGGCGCGTGCCCCGTGCTTCTTCGTTCAAACACGGCCGTACGCGCGTTTCCCTCAAGACACCCTCCATGTCGAGATCACACTGCCATCGCTGTCAGTGCTGAAAGAAAGACATGATTACAACGGTTACGTAGCCGCAATATACCACCAGAAGTGTACCAACGGCCACGCTCTAAAGTGCTTAGCCACGCCCCGACCTCCTTTTAGGGTATGGAGTGTAGGTGGGAGCAGAATTATCTTCAACTTTCTCCTCCAGTGCATGGAAAAAATACATCAGAAAGAGGAATTTGTTTAATCTAGATCAGCTGCTGCTACGCCAAAGTGTTCAAACAGGGCACGTACTGCCATTGAGGAAAAATTCTGCACTCGGGATTTAATTCGCTGGTAACACAACTTCCGCTACCCCTCCTTTCTATCGCCCTGTCATCTTTTCCAGGGCACGTCATTACTCGGGGATTTCGGTCGAGTCCGTGCGAGCACCTTTTTTTTGGGGGTTGGTACGACCCCCCCCCTCTTCTTGATTCCTTCCTCGTCGAGCTGTCGAGGGGGGGGGGGGGCACGAAAAGCCAGCAACCTCTCACAGAACGTCAGAGGTAAATACGACTCCCCCTCCCAACAACGACCAAGTAGGACCCCCGCTGGGAATTCCCAACAACGATGTGCCCTGATCCATTCTTCTCTTTGTTGGTTCTCCCGACTTCCTACCCTTTTTGAGGGGTTTTGCACGAAACCTCCCTGCGAGGGGGTCTCGGATATATGATATAAAGCCCACTCGAAACAGGAAAAATCCTAGAAAACTCAGCAAACGGAATCATTTTTCTCGGAAGCAAATACGATCCTCCCTCCCTCTAGCGACCGAATGCGACACCTCGCCCTGTAGTCCCAAGAACGACGTGTCTAGCTTCAGATGAGCCCTATCTAGTGTTCACTAATTATGCTGCGTTTGTGTTGATTACGGTCATGTTTTTACAGTATATTAATAGAAGGAAGTCAATTTCATCTTTTTCAATTCTATTTCTGTAGGAAAAGAAGGTCTTGAGCTGATACACTACACAAAATGAAGAATTCTAACAACGAGCTCAGGAGAGTGTCTGTTTTTCTACAAGTCGCGTGAGAATCGGTCCTTCAAAGTGAGCTGGTAATGCTTGAAGTACCAGCTACGAAGTTTCCTTGGATCACGTTTCTGGTGAATATGCAAAAACAATTCGAGAAAGAGTTTGGCGAGTTTTTGTGGCCCTGTGGAGGAATTCTGACAAAGAAAAATCTGATGGGACCTGAAGTTCTCCTTAAGCGAGGGGAGGCGGGCTAAGTCCGAGTTGCAGCTAAGCAAAGAATTCCTCAGCTATTCGGTTCAGCATTTCGCAACATCTTCAACATTACCTTGGCCAAGCACTGGCACGAGAAGTCGGGTGCAACACTTCTGCGACCATCCTGTCCGCAGAACGGAAATAGCATCTCACGACCCGTAGAGCCATAGGGTTTAGAAGAGCCTGCGAAGGCGTTTGAACTAAGTTCACCTCGTATCAACTTTCCGCCCTTGTGTCGTCCACATAGCGCTTTATGACCGCTCCACCTCACATATTACATTTTTCATCTACGGTTCGTGGCTCACGCTCCAGAGTCCCCTGTCTTTCTAAAAACCCATATCAGCAGTGACAGCAATGACGTGATCCTCCAGAAGAAACTCCCTTGGATTGCTTCGGTTTCACATGACTGCATTTGTCCCTTGAGAGTCACGTAGGC
>MU948262.1:0-15251 GCA_036418165.1 Cooperia oncophora
AATTAGCGATTCTGTATCGTTGAGAAATTAACAGCAAGTAGACAGAAATGCAAAGCGAAAGGATAGAGAGAAATAAGCATCATGTTCTTGCTTGCCCAAATAATAGATTCAGAGAACAGATCTCTAGCCTCTGCTACATCTCAATTATGTACTATTTTCACTCTGAATCACGACTTTCAAACCAAATTCACGCCTTTCAAAACAGAGGAGACTTAGTTACCTATGCCTTACTAGAGTACTGCAAGCCCTGCCCCTGCAGGCACGCCCACATTTCAGCATGGTCGCGATTTTTCAAATTTTATTTTGTACCTTTTGTGACTTTTTTTGCACCTTTGTTATTTCACACATGCACTTTATTGGAAATGGCTTCATATTAGGTTGTCGCATAAGTTCTTATACACGACTTTTTTGTAAATATCTCAAAAGCGAACCAGCCTGGAGATTAGAGGTATGCACCATCACCATTCACTACTCGACGCCAGCGCTCAGGCAGCTTGTCGATTCCATCCTTCCAGAACGACGGAGGCTGGGACTTGAAGAAGTCGTCGAGCGCCTTTCTGACCTGATCCTTTTTTCCGTCCAGATAGCGCTGCAGGTGGCTGAACAGCCAGTAGTCAGAAGGAGCGAGGTCAGGGCTGTAGGGAGGGTGGGCGACCATCAGCCATCCGCCTTTGCAGTGTGAGGTCGGGCGTTGTCATGGTGGAAGTAGATTTCCGCATTCCTTCCACGAGTACGGTCGACGTGATCTTTCAATTTCCGCAGCTGGGTCACGTATGTGGAAGCGTCAATCGTCTGTCCCTTCTCCAGCAGCTCCCAGTACTCCATGCCTCTTCTGGACCACCAACAGGACAGGAGAACCTTTTTGGGGTGAAGGTCGGCCTTTGGGGTGGCTTCTGGCTGTTCTCCTTTGTCGACCCACTGCCGCTTCCTCACAGGGTTATCGTAGAGGACCCACTTCTCATCTCCAGTGATCATCGAGTTGAGAAAGTGAAGCCTCTTTTGGAAAGTGAGGAGAGAAGTGCAGGTGGTCACCCTCCTCGAGAGGTCATAAGCGGACAGTTCATGTGGGACCCATCGACCAAGCTTTGCTACCTTGCCGAGCTTTTCTAGTCCACGTGCAACCGTCGAATGATCATAGCTAAGCATGGTCGCCATTTCTCTGGTGGTGAGGTACGGGTCCTCCTCCACGGTGGAACGTAGTACTTCCAAATCCAACTCCATCGGCCGACCCGACCTCGGAGCATCTTCGAGAGAAAAGTCTCCTTTCTTGAATTTGGCGAACCAATTCTTGCATGTCATGTAAGAGATGACGTCCTCACCGTATCCACCAGCTTGGTATGGGCTTCCTTTGCATTCCAGCCGAAATCGTGGAGCAAAACCAAACAGTGGCGTCACAGTGCAAATTGTGCGACATTGTGTACTGCAAATGCAAGCTCGGTGAGTGATAGCTAGTGTAATGAAAGAGTATAATGTACACGTCACGCACACGTGATGACGTAATACCAACATCCATGCGAACGAAATAGGAGAGGATCAAACACGTGTATAAGAACTTATGCGACAACCTAATATTGAAAGGAGGCAACTCCGCCCAATTTAAAGAGATTCTGAAACTGCAAAATTTTTTAAAAGTGAGCAGAGGTGGGCGATGCTTCGCGTAGCAGTACAAAAATACAAAAATTCCGAAAAAATATGAAAGTTTCGCAAAAAAAGGCAAAAGTGGGCGTGGCTGAGGGGGCGGATCCTAATGTGCCGGTACATGTATGCGCGTCTACGAGTGCCGTCGCATTGTGGGTAGGGGGAGGAAAACAACGACGTTGGAAAAACCTATGAGAAGTCCAAATTTGCGACAAATTCTTTGAAGGTGAAAGGAGTCGCCCATGTGCCAGTTTACAGTCCTTTCAGCTAGTGTGTATGTGCGAAATAAGAAAAGTGCAAAAAAAATTCACAAAAGCAGGAGGTACAAAATAAAAATTGAAAAATCGCGTCCACGCTGAAATGTGGGCGTGGCTGACGGGGATAGTGTCTAGTGAGGAATGGCCAACCAATTCTCGGATTTGATTTGAAGAGTCGTGACTCTGGTTTGAAAAGTGACGAAAAGTTCGTAAGCGGCATTAAAACAGAAGTGTACGTGCTAGCTGACCTGCCAGTGAAGAAAGAATGAAAGGACTTTACTCATGCTAAGCGAGAGACCAAGAATCGATGTGGATATCGGGCGAGAAAGCAGCGATAGAGCATGCAAACGAGCAAGACAGCAGACAAGACATCTGTCACTGTGGGTGGAGTCACTTGAGTAACATTGTGCTTTACCGCCACTACCTTACTACTTCCTGACATGCAACTTATACAGGGTCGTTCGTTGCAGTCCACGCTACCTCTCCGTACGATGAGATTAGACAGTTATAACTCAGGAAGGTTCTGCCTTCAATATTAACCTTGGTGAGGCTGACGCTTATGGACGCGATTATCTGAGTATACGGTCTTATTCGCTGCCGATGATGGGCGCGTCAAGAGGATTGATTTTGGCGCAGCGCCAGCTCATTTCTTTTATTTTTTTTGGTTTCTAAGACTGTCTTGTTCGTATCAGTCGTTTTCCATCAATTGTTATCGCTTACCCGCTTCAGCAAGCTGGTGGAGAACGGGCTGGCGGCGCGCCCAACACAGCCTCATTTTCTTGCCCATCATCCACAGCAAACGAGACTTAAACTTTCCTTCCCTGCACAAGGCAGCTCAGGCCGCAATCACAGCGGTTTTATTGTTATTTCAGCTTGCAGGCGAGGTTGAAAAGCTGAGGTCTGAAGTTTCGCCACAGCAACCCTGCCTAGTTGGTGCCTCAGGGGCGAACATGCATTTGTATGAATTCTGCGGTGAATAATCCTAACTTACTATAACAACAATGTCCTTTTAGTTAGTAATCTCCTCAAGTTTACATTTTTTCGTGGATCGTCCAAAAGACTTTAAAATTCCAAGCCCAAAATCCTAGGGAACTATAGCGGGAGTTGCGCTCGAGTCTATATTCACCCTATCATGGTAGAAAAATAGGACTCAACCAATTCTGTAACCTAGATCGCGCGGTTTAGATCACGGATGGTATCGAGCCGAACGTTACTGGATGTTCATCAGCTTTGGTTCTCTCCTTGAGCAAATCACACTGAACAATCAAACAAATCTGTTTGAAGAATACTTATCACGCGAATACAATCGAATGTGGTTAGAGACATGCTATATGTGAATGAGGTCAAATTATACTATAAGACGATACAGAGTAAGTCAGCAAAACTTAGATTCGAAGAGCCAATGAAATGGAGAGGCGTGGACTGCGTACTTTCAACTGAAAGTTAGCGTGCTGGTGCTTTAGCAGACCATCTTTTCATCTTAGAGCAACAGAATTACGAATAGGTTGCCAAGTCACTACATCATGACGAAACCGGCGTGGGGCGTCGGCCTGCCGCACGATATTAGTCGAGCTTTGGTAAATTCAGTTCAATGCACAGTTTTAATGAAAGCGGCGCAAGTGCAGTTGATATATCTTAATCCTTCTAAAATTACTCATTTCTACCACTTTTTGTCGCATACCGCGCGTCCACAACAAGAAAAGACCGCTGCTCACAGGTGCGCACTCTTTTCTGACTGACACGCCCACCGGTCCGCAATGATGAGAACAAGATTACAGTTTTTAAGACTGAAATATCCTACGAGTAACTCATTCCATGCTATGTCCAAAGGCCACGCCTACTCAGGGATAAGCAGTATATCTGTATATGAACCACTTGCCATATCAAATCTTAATGGAGTAGTGATCGCAGTCTCTAGAAGGCCAGAGTGCCACTATCGTCATAAGTTCAACTCATCGCGCGGAGACGAAATCGTACTTATAACGAACAACCCTCCATAAGTTCACATCAGAAAGTGTTAACTCAAGGTTTTCTGCTGTCTTGCTTATTTGCACACTCTTTCGCTGTTTTCTCTGGCCTCTCTCCTGGTATCCACACCGATTCTCCTCACTCCTGAGGTTTTTGACGGTTCTCTTTCATTCTTTGCGATCGCGGGCAGCCAACTGGCTTAGTCAACTACACACAGCTTCTGATATTCTCCAACTATCTCCTTGCGAACCTCCCATCTTGTTTGATTCGTTAATACTTGCTAGGTTCGCGTTACGGGCTGCTGGCGGGTAGCGTTCATAGTCCCTAACTCGAAACACGTTAGGCCTCTGAAGAAGACGACCCTGTCGAAACGTTGGGCCCTCTGTTTCTAACCAACCACCTACAAAAATTTCATCGATTCATTGCGAAGCCTTTGATTCACAGGAATGCAAAAATGGGGAGCTTCTCTTTTGGTGAAGTTCTCTTTACTTCTAATGGAAAAAAGAGCCTGGAAATAACGTCAGTTCCTCAAAGATGCGCTAGATATTGCTCAGGAAAACCAACAGCCGAAATGAGCAGCTGTGTTCGCGAGATTAATTAGAAGCTCAAAAGATAATTACTAGTCAAGAGCTTAGGATAGACATGGACGTCTTGAAAGCATATCGCTACGTGGAACCGAACAGGATTAGAAGATCTTCCAGCAACAAATGCACTTGAATTGCAAAGTACATTTCACCAATTCATTTATGCCTTCCTTCAGCGAAAGGCCATGGAGTTAATTAAGAGGCAAAAACCATATCCCTCGAAAATATGACATTCTCTTACCCATTGACATTCACAAATGCTTGGACTTCTTTTTATGCATACTTCCCTGTTGTTGTGAATTTTTCCGTACACCTGTGCAATACAGCTTTTCCGATCCCACACGCACCATTTGATACCCGTTCTCGGCAACCATTGACGGCAAAAGGCCAAGAAGCGTTGTTATCCCGTCACGGACCATTGACCTAATTCAGTCTTCCCAGACATGTCTCCCATGCCATTGCAGCGATCCAACTTTATAACATGCCTCCCAACTGTTGATCATAGAATTACTCTTGAAAGCGCCAACGTCTCAATTTTTTAGTGGTGCGAGCCAGACTACTCTAGTGTATTCTCATTTCCTAAAGGGCACGCAGCGACGCATTCCACTCCTGAAGAGCTCCAATGAGGAAATTCTCGTTCGACAGTGTCCAGCTTCTCCCTTCATAGAGCCTCGGCATTATTGTGAACTTTTAAGTTGTAATTTATTCTGCCAAAGAGGTTGGTAGGTGGAAGACTTTATTGAAAATGGCCTGACGTTTCGACAGGATCGTCGTCCTCAGAGGCCAGTCCACCACCACATGAGCTAACTTTACTTACTAACTACAACTAACAGCGAGTGGTATCGTTCCGCTCATGTGGTGGTGGACTGGCCTCTAAGGACGACGATCCTGTCAGGCCATTTTCAATAAGTCTTCCACCTATCAACCCCTTTGGTGGAACAAATCACAACTCGTTCGACATTTTCTGAGACCATAAACAAACTGCTTCGGTCCACCTGCGTCTATACTGTGCCCACCTGATGTTCCATTCTTAAGGTCATGGCAACTTACAACGCGGGGACCGTAAGGCAGCGTTCAGACTTCGCGACGGCAGCGCTTTGGTCGTGCGTTCGGTACAGTGCAGATGCAGTAGGAAGCATGCGCATCGATCGCGTCGAACGCGTGACCGAAGCGCTGCCGTCGCGAAGTCTGAACGATGCTCAACTGGTCACTATGATGGTAGTGGTGTTTGTCCTGACAATAGTTTCTTGATGATTGTTTCGTTGTAGGGCATTATACCTCTCGTCGGCGTGTACTATTTCTTCTTTCTCATAGCTGATCAAGGTATCTAATTTTTCGTCGCTTGACAGATGCTAGGGTCGTATTGAGGAGCGATTTTCCCCATATACCCCTACTTATTTTTCAGGAATTCCCGGACAAACTTTAGGCATCATCTTCTCGATAACGCGTTGAACAATGCTGACCACATAGCTCATCCTCTATTTGTAAAACTTAAGTTTTTAAAGTTCCTTCCATTACTAATGAAACATGAAAAGCTGAAGATCCAAATTTAAAAAACTTGAACGTACACACATCAACACTTCTTCCTGTTCCTACTTTATCGATATTCTCAATCTGTTCTTCCCTTACTTAACAGTTTCTTTCTTCGCCTCAACTGGATCGGTGCCAATAGTTCATCATATTGCCGTCAAAGGTGTCGCAACATAATGAGATGAAGAGGCACGATACTGCTTGCTCAATAATAGTAGCAGAGGTGCTATATAGTGGGGAAAATGACGAAAAAGCGAAGCTTTGCGGCAGCGTCCACTAGCGTTCCAAGCGTCCGGCACCGTCAGTCACTGAGGAAGTACAGATATCGATCCAGCGTCCACCAGCGTGTACCAGCGTCTCGAGGGCCTAGGAAGTAAAGGTATTGATCTGGCGTCCGCTAGCGTGCGCCAGCGTCCAGGAGAGGAGAATATGATACGATAGGAGGGTAGCGAAAAGCTCCTCCTCCCTCCTATCGCGTCCATACCATCTACCAGTAGCCTGCTACCCTCCTATCTCCTCCCAGACGCTGGTAAACGCTGGAGCAAGCTGGCAGACGCTGATGGACGCTAGATAGATACATTTACTTCTCGGGCCCTCGAGCCATTTTCACTTTAAATTCACCCCTTTTAAACCAAATTCACCCGTTTTCAAACCAAATTCACCCCTTTTCAAACCAAATTCACCCACCTTCCAAATCGAATTCACCACACTTATTAGGCTGCGCAAGTCATCTACCAAATCACGCCGGACACTACTGCGGGCCCCGCCCCTCGGCCACGCCCACTCGCTTTTTGCGGAATTTCGATATTTTTTCAAAATTTTTGCATTTTTGGACTGCTGCGTGAAGCCCGCCCACTGTTGGAGGCTCCGCCCACTTTGGAGAAGCCCCGCCCACTTTTCAAAAATGGTGTAAATCGGCAGTATAGGGTCTTGGCTTTCATGCTAGGGTCTCGTTCGTCACTCGGAACAAGAAAATCAGGCAAAGTTTGTTCCAATTTGTTTGTTTGGCTTCTCAAAGTGGGCGGAGCCTCCAACAGTGGGCGGGGCTTCACGCAGCAGTCCAAAAATGCAAAAATTTTGAAAAAATATCAAAATTCCGCAAAAAGCAAGTGGGCGTGGCCGAGGGGGCGGGGCCCGCAGTAGTGTCCGGCGTGATTTGGTAGATGACTTGCGCAGCCTAATAAGTGCGGTGAATTCGATTTGGAAGGCTAGAGAACGCTGCCGCAAAGTATGAACGCACCTCACACTGTTCAGATGCTAGAAAATGATTAAGGTGTTTGAGAAGTTTAATACAGTAAGACATAGACTTGGCGAGTAAAATGGGCGACTAAAAATTCATGGCCCAGCGCCCTCACTTTTCCGACAACTAATGGGGAGGGGGAAGGAGAAAGTGTCTGAAATCGTTTCTCTTCTATATTCCTGAGCCGTCCAGGTTATATTCTGATTAAAGCTTGATTACAGAATCAAAAATGCACAAGTGTGTGTGCCATACATCTATCATTAGCTGAAGTTTGACATCAATGACGCAAAAGGACTCTCAAATTTGAAGAGTCAAAAAATTACGATTTCACTTATTTTTCCACAACCTGATGATATACCTATGAGAAGAGCTCAGCACATCACATGCTACACGCCTATCGAATCCTTTCTTTCATGGGAATTACAAATGGAAAGATGATTATATGGAGGAAGTCATGGTTATGTTACAAATTGTAGAACTGCAAGAAACGTTTCGTGGCAGCCTTTTCCGAGAATGCCCCTCTCTTTTCACTGCACTGAAAATCTTCCTGAGGAGATAGCATTATCTTGTAAGTAGTCTTGCAGTACCGAAAAACATTCCACTTCAATTCCACAGCAGTTTTTCATTTGTAGGAAATGTAGCAAATTCAAGAAGACGTGGGTTATATTGAGCTAATATGCTCAATCCACCCAGGCAGACACTCAATACAGAGTTGATAATGTCGCAATCAGTTGGGGAGGTTTCAAAAGAGATAGCATGAAGCCTTTTGCGGAGCATGCACCATTGGTTGTTCTCCTCTCAAAAGGATCACAAGCCGATCACTATTGGTCGAGCAAGGCAGCCAAAGGCGGGTTCACTCCGCCCCTCCTGACACTACCCCGCGTGATTGCGACGTTATCATTTATGGAACACTTCCTTTATGGCATCAAAAATATCGGCATCTTAAGAGCACTACACTGTGGGCGGAACTGCAAAGTTCACAGAGTCTGCTTTTCACTTCACTTTTTATGGCTCAGTTACTGGTTAAATGCTTCCCATCATTGCCCTTGTGCTCTGGACATAATTACTGCGAGCGTTGTTCTATGTCTCACCAGAGTTGTACTCAATGAGGTGCACTGTCAAAGTGCTGAGACTAGGACTTGGGTTTTTTGTTCCTTGAAGAATGTCTTTGTACTATTTGACAAGTAAAGTCTACTACGGCACTTTTTCGGAAAGTACGAAAGAAAATCTTTCTGCATAATATACGTAATAGGGTATAAGCTAATATTTTACTTAAAGGCACATTCCGCGATAAAATAAGGCTATGACCTCTCAAATGTGTCGGACGATCCGGAAGGCGATTTTTGAGGCTGCGCTACTTTCAAAATGTGAAAAACGGCAAGAACTCCGCTAGAAGCTGACTAATTAGGCCCATGGACACCCTTAGGCCCATGCCGACCCTCACCGGCTGCTAGCTACTAGCTAGTAGCCACTATGTTATCTTTCTCTATAACATTTCGGACTGCTTTTCTGCTGCTTTTCTAATCAGATACTTAGCACTTTTTTGTGCCTATTTGAGTTCCGTTTCCCGCAATTTGCGGTCGCGAACTGTGCCTTTAAGCGACACCTCGCGCTCAGAGCCTGCTGATTAACGCGCTACTTTTAGGCTGCATTAATGCCTTGCGGCACTAGCAGCGTCTACCAGCGTCCACCAACGACCAGCAGCAAACGCTGGTAGAAAGCATGGGGCCGTAGAAGGACTGCTGGTGAGAGTATGGAGCTATTGGGAATTAGTAGCTGTTTGCTACCTCCCAATAGCCCCATACTCTCTACCAGCAGTCTGCTGCATTCCTATCGCCCCATACTCTCCACTTCCGAACGCTGCTGGTCGCTGATGAACGCTGATAGACGCCGGTAGACACTAGATTGATATCTACACTTTCCTTGTCGCTGACGCTGCTGGACGCTCGGAACGCTAGTGATCGCTGGTGGACGCTGTCGCAAAGTATGAACCCAGCCTCATGAAATTTTGAATTCGAGCCACTCGTACTTAGCTAAGCGATCTCAATTTTGGTGTCCTTGTGCAAATTCTACCACTGCCCCAGCATAATTAGATGATTTATAACTGATTTCCAGCCCATAAACGATAACATTATTGATGACCAATAAGGATAGAGAGATTTTCCGACAGCATAAGGCCAGTCTCTTCCAATTCGTTCTGACCTCTAAGCCGTCTCATACCGTGTTGTGAATCCTTGTGAGCACTGTCTTTTGGGAAAAAGGTATAGTATCACGGTGTGTGATGGGGCGATGACAAAGCTATCCCCTCTCCACACTCAAAATTTCCCCATCGCATGAACCCCTCCCTCCGCCCCAATTTTCCAGAATCTTTTCCAGTCAAAGTCTTCCCCCCTTCCTACAAGGAGCTGCTGCCAATCAGCGGGAGAGGAATGTATGAAACGCGAAAATCGGGAATAATCAAAACTGAGAAAATTCTCTCGCAGCTCGGGAAAGTTCCTAAGGAAGCCCCTACACAGCCCCCACCGACCAACACCAACCGAATGCGACCCCCTTCCCGCACTGGCACACTCCCAGTGGTATACATAATGATTGTTTGAAGGGAAAAGTCAACAGTGAAAGCATTTCCTTTAGGCCAGGCTCGATCCTTCCCCGTCGTCCAGGTACGACCGCTGATAGGAATCTCCCAACGATGCTCTACCCTGACTTGTGAACAAACCCCGCCCACAGTATGCAGATTCTCCCTCGTGAGCATTTTTTCAAGTTATTCGTAGACACAGTATTCACATTTGCCCTTTTTTGAGCGCCTGGTTGGAGCCAAATTGCAAATCTCGGCCCGAGCACCGCCCTTTTTGTTGCACCTCCATTTAATCGGTGCTAAACTAACAAGGAGGTGATGTCACCCCTTTTGAAACGGCTCAAAACGACTTTTGCAGTGTCCTAGCACTTAAAACCAAACGTAGGGTTCATTTTTAACTGTTCCAGCAATGCCGAAAATGGGTAAACAAGTGGTTGATGGTGTGTTTCTCCATGCTGACAAAATTTTGCATTTCCACAAATCTCACTTACTTGTGCTCATTTCTGTTCGGCCCTTTTGTGCTTTTGTTGAAAAGTCCTCGAGAGGATTTGACCATGACCTACCAGACACAACGAAATCCCACTCCACCATTCACCACACCATGCGATGTTATAAGAACTCAGTGCGATAACTGGTTAACATTGCGATAATGTACTCTAAACGCTAGCCTAGCCCATCCTTGAAAAATACCCTCCACTGCTTATTGGCATTTTCGGGCGACTGTGAACCTCACTTAGGCATTTTCAGGGCGACTCGTAACCCACTTTTCTGTTCCATGAGCCCCTTCATGGATTGAAATACGCGCTTTGATAAAGGCGTAACATTACCAAAGGGACCCGTCTGCTGCCAAAATCATGCTTGTTCTAGTACAGTATACCTTCGCTGATACTCCACCCATCCTCAGCTGCACCCTACCTTTCGGAAGTTCTTTATTCGACGCCAAAACTCGCGAAAAAAAAGTATAGACAGAGTCACACATCTAGTCCAAGTCTCTGAGATGGGGTAGACGTGACTCGTAACCTATCATTTAACGTGGCGGCAGTCTGCACTTTTGAGGGATGCTTTTGAGGGATAGGGCAACAAGACAGCTTCAAAAACTTTCATTTTCATTTTTGCGCGGAGGTGGTGTAATGGCAAGTGGCACGCTTACCACTTGCGCGGTTGTCAGCCTCACAAGGTCGACTCCCGTCCAGACCAACCACACCTTCTACTCTCTGGGAGCCGGTACCAGATTCGTCTGAGAGGCTATAACACTAACATATGTATATCGGCCTGGCCCCCGCAAGTCATTGTGTAGACCACATTCGATTCCGAATGGAAGTAGAATCGGTGCCGCACACCAGGAGGCATCGATCCTCGGCGAAGGCTTTACCCCTTACCTTTATTATTTCATTTATACAAACGGCACAAATTATTGCCCTTTCGTATCATCACATAGACAATGGACAGTTTCTCAACTGGAAATCCCCCACATTACAAAAACTTACGACTATGTCCAATTAGAAACAAAGAAAAACAAACATTGGGGAAATGCATACACTCCACAGCACAGATGATCCGTTTCGCCCGGTGTCGTAGACGAATCATCGAAGTCTTACCAACCCCCCAGGCTCGTCAGTACGACAGGGTTGAAGACATGGACATAGACTACACAGGGGAAGGAGCTAAGAAATAGGACAAAAAGAGAAACATGTAGAAAAGCTCTACGTGTAAAATTCATGCAATAAAAATGAGAAGGAATTGTACAGTAAAAATGAGAGAATGTTATAACAGTTTTGAGTACTAAATACGTGTAAGAGGAAGAAAATTGGAATGGAGTAGATGGGCTAAACAACCAACTAAGGGAATGTTGGTAAAAGACAAAGCAAAACTAAACTAAGGGAATGTTGAGTAAAAGACACTGTCGAGCTGACCACAAAGGTAAATCAAAATTGTAGCGATAAAATGAGAGTTAGTGTTGAACATCGTTGCTAATGAGAATACTTTTAACCAGCCTACTTATCTTTTTATAGTTATTTGCAATAGAGTATTTATAACTTATAAATTTATTTTTGTAAATACATTTCACAATGCTAGTAATGATAAAATCTTCTCCGTAGCATTGTTTCGACAGAGCTGGTGACCAATCATCTTCGTTAGGTTTTTGCTTTACGACTTACACATCCGCAAGAACGTACAAGTGTTTGCTAACCTCAACGTTTCCGTATATATAACAGAGGCTTTGTTGATAAGGGAAATGTTTGTGTCACTATATGGAAATCTGATTACATTGAAGCTAAAATCGTCCGTTTTATTATACAACTTAGTACTAACTTTACCATTAGAAATGTTGATTGCCAAATCTAACAGAATTGCCTGGAAATCTCACT
Organism: Cooperia oncophora; assembly: GCA_036418165.1. NCBI lineage: Eukaryota > Metazoa > Nematoda > Chromadorea > Rhabditida > Trichostrongylidae > Cooperia > Cooperia oncophora. The sequence goes on from MU948262.1 coordinate 12,162, forward strand.
ACTCTACTGAGGTTTTTTTCTCCAATTCAAGGGTATTTCGATAAACTTGATAAAGTTGTTCATCCACGTCACCGTCAGTTTGGTTATGTACAACAAGCAAATCGTCCATATATCTATATGGAATGAACAGCTTACTGTTATCAAACTTTTTGGATTTAGCATAGTAATACTCCATGACAGAGAGCGTTAGATCTGCCAAAAGTGGACTAAAAATTACCACCTTGTGGGACGCCTTTTGTCTGTTTGAACGTATTATTAGCAAAAAGACAAAAACTGTTACGTAAAAGATAGTCAATAAGGTATACTAAATCGCTGGATTTGTAATATCTGTAGTTTCTTGATTTCTTTCCCATCTGTATAGAAAACATGGTAACCATTAGTGGCAATAAAAGATCTGTTGGCATTTTTGAAGCAAATGTTAAGCAATTCTTGCATTTTCATTCAAGCCACATGGCACAATAATTTGGCACTCGGTCTAGAACTCTAGCATGGTGCTACATAGTGATAAAATGGTGGAAAAAATGAAGTGAAACGGTCAAAAACTCCTAAGAGACGCCTTCGTTCTTCATACTCAGAAAGCAGTTTTGGACGAGTTTGTCGTAGGCATCGTTGCCAATAACCGCTACCGAAGATACGGCTGCATATGTGTACTCATATATCCATGCAGCATCACGGCCGCTTCATACCAATCCCTTCGCTTCATAATTTGCTTAGCAAATGAATCAATACGAGCGTCAGGAACGGTCGTCCATTTGTGGGCGGGCGGGCGTTTTCGGGTCGGTATGTTGTAGCTTGATAGGGCCCTTATAAGGGCACCTCCCTTGGAAAAGGCATTATGCAGCGCCTGCTCAGGGTCGCGGAATTCCGTTCCTGCCAGGCGTATCAATCCACATCGTCTTAGGGATTTGTCGTACCAACTGTCTTTAATTGAAGTACGCAGCCACGCCTACTAGCCGTCTCTGGTATGTGTGTTTAGTACCGACGGCTGGGTTGACATGAATTCGTATTGTTTTCGTTTTTTTGTAATGAAATAGGCATTATCTTGAACATAAAGTGAGTGATTTCGAAAGGACCAGGTTGCAGATGAAACATTGTTCTTGAGTTGTCCTAGAATACCCCCTGGAAAAATGTCAAAGATGATCTGTTGGAGTATATTCATTGTTCCAGTCAGTTCTCTCACTGGCATATGCTCAGTGAGCCTTTCCACAAAGCCGTGAAATGTCGGCAATTGTGGTGCTCACTGAAGTGGAAATAAGAATATTCCGGAGTGCGTCAGACAGAACTCGCACCTGGCGGACTATTATCTCGAGCCACTCGAGTAGTTCTATGCACATTTTCGGAAGTTTCAATCTCATATCTTTGTGTAATTAATCGAACCCTTCGACCGTGGTTTTGGTCTTGTTGCTTTCCTAACTACTGATCGCTGCATATGAGGGGGGCGTGTCAGCGGGGCTGTGTTTGGCGCTCCGCCAGCCACTTCCACACCAGTTGTTGAACCGGGTAGCTAAACGAAGTGGTGAGAAAGTGGCTGAGGCGAACGATATAATACGGTATCATCGCTTGCCGGAAGAAAAAAAAAAAGAAAGGAACAGGCTGGCGCTGCGTCAGGCCCATTCCCCACCCCCTGACACGCCCCATCATCCGCTCGTACCTGTGCGTATGTTCTTGTAAGTGTATTCGTTTATGTTAGTTACCCGTTGAAGGTAAACTTGAAGAGATATCGCTTTGTTTTTTTTCAGAGCACTCCGATGATTGCCGCATCAAGGAAGCGATACAACGGCGGAGGCTGATCCACGAGATGAACGAGGAGGTGAAGGACATCGATCTGGAAGTCATCAACTCTGTCATCAGTAAGTTGGATTGTCGCCGTCAGATCTTATCTCCTACCGGACATGCATATTCTGTTTCTTATGAACTTTGTGAAATTTGCGTCAGGGAACGCCACCGTTGTGATGATCACCACGAGGAACGAGGAGGGGAGGGGGTCGTATTCGGTCCGAGAGAAATTTTTTTGAAATTCGGAATTTTTTGAAATTTTCTGAATTTTCGGGAGATTTGGGGAAAACTAGGTTAGGGGAAAAGCGGAGAAAAAAACGAATCTCCGCCGTTTCATATTGGGTATATATCCTCCCCCACCGCTCGACGGAAGACGGAAAGTCAAAAGCTGAAAACCTTAGATTTTTTGGGAAAAATGGAAAATGGTAAGAAGTTGGGAAAATCTAGGGAGGTGTTAGGTGGAAAGGGACACGACCCCCATGGAAAGGGGGTCGTACTTCTGAGGAAACGATCACAACGCGATGGCGCGCCCTGTTTTGCGTTGCTAAATTCATACAAGAAAACCTTTTTGGATAAGGTCATCTCATTCGAAAATGTGGAAGGTTTTTATTCACATAAACGAAGAGAAAATCGATAGAAAAGTAATATTTCGGTTTCAAACTAAGTAGATTCCTCTTCCACCACTAGCTCTGTCCCGGCGCCCTGGGGGCGTTTGAACCATTGTCACCGCTTTTTCAACAAGTACGAGGAAATTGCTCTTGGTGCCAATTTTTGCGAATGCCAAAACGTCGTAGCCTTTGCCGTTGGACAGTACCTTAGACTGACCAGAACAGGCGAAATCGCAGGGGATAGTCTCAGTGTTGTTCGCGTTCGAGTACTGCCTAATAATACGATAACTCGGAGCCTCGACGAGCAACGGTGCCTTCTTGTAATGTGTGATACCATCCAGTTATCGATCTGATTATCGAAGAACAGGCAATATGCTCCGACAGCGACGGTTTTGTTCCTTGTATGAAGCCGCCTTGGAAGCCTCAGTGCAGGAATCCTTCGCTATGATTATCGTCCACTTGGGCCCACGCACAGCATCGTGATGTCTGATATGGTGGCGTCGCTACGACCCCCTCCCCCTCTCGAAAGAGGGTTTCGGTACTGATACCCCTTCCCCAACCTACCACTTTCCTACGAGCTTCCCAGTTTCCTACCGCTTTATCACCCAAAAATTTTTCTCGAGGAAGCCAATGTAGAAAGGAAAAAACCGCGAAAAGTCGACAAATACGCTCCTCCCCTCAGCGGCCAAGTACGACACCCCCATAT
>MU948265.1:0-16974 GCA_036418165.1 Cooperia oncophora
CGTATCTCTGTGGAAGCTCGTCCCTGGGGGCAGCAACGGCGCTGACGGCTGTTCCATCGAAGGCCTACGAGTCGCAGAGCCGCAAATGCTTTTCGGTGACAAGAGCCAAAGCTTGCAGCGGATGCAGAGGAGGTGTTCCTTAGGATTTGGGTATGCTTTTTGCGGCTATCAACCGGGTTTCCTATTTGGATTCATTGTTCAGAAAGCAGAAGGGATAGATGAGCATAGGATAAAACTGTACAAAACGGAGAACCGATAACTGCCTACCTCATAAACCTCGAAACAGTTGGATTTTCTCCCAAACGTAAAAATTACGTTCCATCGGAAAGCCTCGAAGATGTTTTTCATCTCTGTGTCAAATGAGTTTAGCGCTTGATGTCAGCTCTAATTCTGCCGCATGCCCTCAATCTCTTTGCCGTCAGCAGATCCCGAATGAGTCACCATAAAAGAAGAGCGATCTTTGTTTGATGACCACGATGCATGAGAGAACTTCTCTGCTGGTAAGCTGCCAGAGCAGCAGCTGAAGAAGTCCAGTCGTTGGGTCAATACGCTGGCACGGCATGTCCAACCAAAGCTCGCGAACCTTTTTCAAACGAACGCAGTGGCTTCCTTCTCTTGAAAAAAGCTATACTTGCGTGGGCCCTGCGGTTGAACCCCATCAGGCTACTGCACTTGAATCGCATTCAAAGGAGCATTTTCAGTCAGTGTTCTCCCTATTAAATAGCCTTCCAGGTCAGCCGATGTTCAGGCAATCGGCTGACCCCCCAGTAAGGTTGTTTTGGCGTTGATTAATGTCCTTAGGGCTTCGTTGGCATTTATGGGCCTCTACCACAGAATTGCGACCATGGCGTGCCATGACAATGTGCAGACGCGCTCATCATTCATTACGACCTCCTCCATCCTCCATAAAAAACCTGTCCATGTAGGTGCACATCCACCACATTACTTCATTTTATCCCCTGCAGTCAGCGAAAATGGGTCGTTCGAGTGTGAGTACCTTTTTCGGCAGAAGAGATAAAAACCATGATCGTTTCCCAGAATGCTCCCGCTATTTCACATTAATTCAGATGCATCTCATCAAGCAAATATGAACCGTCAGCCTTGCGAGCCAAACATGACTCCCCTGCTGAGGATTTCTCATCGACTGCCTGGATGTGGTACGGTGTCTGGAGGGAAAAGACTATATTCCACTTACAATGAGGACCATACTTCTCCTCCTGCTTTAAGGACGCTAAGCCAATGAAGTCGGACGTGAAAAGTTAAGTCCAATAGGTGTTCAAATTCAGCTTCAATTCGCAGCTCATTGGGCAAAAAGAACAACAGGGAAATGGATAGAAACAGGGCACCTCCTGTGGTGGGGGGAAAATATTTTGCAAAAAGCGTTTTCGCCTTTCCCCGAATCAGGACCCTCATGGTCTCATACTATCATCTCGCCTAATTCTTTCCCAACTTCCCTACCAACTCTTTCTTCAAAGTATCTTTGCGAAACTTCTCCCAGCTTTGCTTGTAAAGCGCACCGCGAGGCAGGCCGAGGGGGGGGATATTTACAGTGGAATGAGAGTAGCCGAGAAATGTCAACAAAGCGAAGAACAGAGGCATTAAAGGTCACTAAGGTGAATACGATCCCTGCGCCACTCAGCGACCGGATAATCGGCCCCGCTGGAACGGAGACTTCTTCTGACCGAAATCCCCGTTTCCATGCACGATAGTGTGTGTCACTTTGTCTGTATTAACTCCCAGAAAATTACGAAAAGGCAAGTGCGGTGGAAGAAAAAAAAAGGAAATGAAGAAAATTAGAGCAAATGGCTAAATGGCCATTTCCGAGTGCATCAAGGGAGGGACGGCCAGATAATCCTTTTCAGGCAGGAAGCATTGTGCCGAACGAAATGTTAATTGAAAAACCAATTAGCTGGAATTGGTACTATGGACGAGGCTTTATTGGTTTACACTGGGAAGGATTGAACGTTCGCCTACCATTGACCAGTTCAACGCAACTGCTAATATTTCCAGTCTATCGAACTTTGTTGAAATGGTTTTGGTGAACTTTGGTATTACGAAGCAAGCAATATCCAAAGAAAAGACCGCGCGAGTTCCAACGGGTTGAGGAGAGGGGCATTTGAAGAACTGCTTCTGCAAAACTTGGAATTAGCAGGGCGAGGTTTCTCTACCCAAGGAAGTTTGCTTTAACACCGCCGCACCGCCGGTCATCCAGTTCTCTACAGCGCTTCTGCACAAGGGAAACCCTCCAGTTGTCCTACTGCGCCCTCGGAAAAGGGTGAGTGCAAGGCAAGCGGCGTAATTTGCCGAGCTGATGCACTGGGGACCGATGCCGCACATGATGGACGAGATGTCCTGCCTTATCGTTCGAATTTGAGTGTCGAAAGAACGGAAACAATTAACATGGCCTGTCATGGAGTCTTGTCTCCGCTTGAATCATGATTCCCGGCTCCAATCGGCAAGACTTGATGCGCGTTCACAATCCGCCGTGCACTGCCGCACGGTATGTCGCGCGCAACGACGCGGAAAATCACGATTGTATTGTCCGTCTTCTAAGGCAAATACTAAGAATAGAAGCTCTGAATTTCATTTCCGTCGCTTCATGGCCTTGGAAGCTCACAAGGAAAATGGAAATGAGCCTAGGTAAAAAGGCCATACTGACCAAAGGGTCTATGTTGCGACTACGTGCGGAAACTAAACAGTTTTCGATAGCTAGTTGACTTGGTAAAGGCGTTGAATCAAGAGGATTTTAGTGCATGGCCCTTTTTAGTCGCCTCGCCTCAACGTGATTGTTTTCCTTCCTATCCATTGAAAACCGTTGCTTGCACGAGAGCCATGGTTAGGAACCCCATCCCACGTGCGCTAACTTGACCTTCTCTAGGACATTTTTGTCCATGGGATTGCGGCTTACTGACATTTCTTGAGTAGGAGTCTTGTCTCGCAATCTAAGTATAGGGCTCGTGACAGCACCAGCACTGGTCAGGCCGTTCGCAATTAGCTGGTGGCACGTAGGCCACCGAGGGCGAAGTGTACTGGGGAGTCCGTCAGCTGAAGTGTACGAGACGAGTGGAAATTGAATTTTGGTGTACTTCTAAGGACCCAGGCACACCAATTTCTATTTTTCACAGGCCACCTTGAGATGTAATGTACTATAGCCGAGATGGCTTACGAAAAAAAAACGAGCAGACAGAGCACATCCACCCGCAATTCATTACTCTGTAATGAGATAAAACGTCACTCGCCCCTTGCACTTATGGACTGGCCACGCCACCCAGTTCCCGTTTCAACAAAATGAGAATGTAAGGGTTAAAGCGACATTGACCAGCATTTTTGGGATATTCTACTTCACACACTATCTACTTGTGCCAAGGAACGGAGTGGTAGTTTACGATTTAGCTTTGTTGGAGAGCTATCATGGAACAGGTCACTGCTTCTAACCTACTACGCAAGTCTTTCACCTTCGAAGTCAACCAGGCACGTTAGGAACCCCAGCCAGAGGGGGTTAGACTCCATCACTGAAAGGGTCGTATTGGCTGAGGAGAAAAAAGGTTTGACTATTGCTTCCTCTCTTCCCCCCCCCAACTCCTCTGACCTCTTCTTTTTCGAGAAGTGGAGGGATTTCTGGAAGAAGCCCGGGAAAGTAGTAGGGATTTGGGGAAATTTACGAAGGCAGTAGATAACTTGGAAGTAAAGAGGTCATAACAGAGAGAAGCCAGTAGCAGACGTGGAAGACTCGGTTCTCTGAGGGGTAGTAGTTGGAAGGTCAGAAGCCAAGCAGATGGTAAACGATGCTCATTCAAGGAAAAATAGCAAGCAGTTCAGTATGCAACTTGATAATCAATGAAATCGAAATAAGCAGTTCAAACAACGGAAAATGAAGCGCTCCAGCGCTCTACAGATCCCGCTCTGAAATGCGCTATGCGTCCGGCTTCTTCAGGAATGGTGGAGATATTGGATGGTGGATTTGGGTAAAACAAAGGGGTAGAGGAATAATTGAGGCTCAGTTACAGAGACCAAAATGTCGGTGGCGTTTTTATCCTGCTAAACGGGCTGACATAATATCGCTGACAAGGCAGCGAAGGTGTTCCTTGAGAAAAAGGTCTTCGACAGTTGAGTTTTCTCGGTTCTCCTTTTAAGTGCGCTCCCTGTGCTCTATAGCCCACCACTTCCACTCGACGGCACCTTCGAGGGGAACTCAATATTTTCCGAAAAGAATATCCGAAAAAAGGTGGGAGGCTGAAAGAACTTTGGGAGGTGGTAGAGATAGGGGAATGGGAAAGGGGGAGGGAGAGGGTCTTAGCAGAAGAGGAAGTTTTGTGGGGGTCGTAACTTGCAAGAAACTTCAAATGCGCTCTGTGTGCCCTCTCTATAGCCCACTCCCACTCGGCGGCACCTTCGAGGGGAAAAATACTCAGGTATTTTCCGGACAGAGTCTCCAAGAAGTGGTGGAAAGTTGGAAGAACTTTGGGAGGTGGTAGAAAGGTTGAACAATGAGGAAAGGGGAGAGGAGGTCTTACTAGAAAGAGAGTTTCTTGGAGGTGTAACTTTTAAGAACCTTCTCCAACGGCTGAAAGTGCTCTCCCAACCGGCCCCGCCTAATTTATGAAGTCGTTGGAACGAATACAATCCTTTGGAACAAGTTATTCCTACCAAAACCAGAACTGAAGTCAAGAAAAGAATCTTCAGAATGAAGGATTTGTTCAATAGGTACCAAAGCGAGCGGAAGTTCTTTTGAAGCGGAAACGCTACGAAGCCGGTAGAAAAACCTGGACATGGGTCATAAGAATATGAAGCGTTAGAGCCGGTTGAAAGACAGCAAGAGTGGAATCGTTGAGATGTTCGCTCCCGTGGGGAATGCCAAAGTCGTTGTTTGCTCGAACACGCACTGACAAGCTTCGGAATTAATTGAAATAAGCAAGACCGACAGGAAGTCAGGAAGAGGAACGGAAAAAGCTGGGGAAAATGCGAAGGGAATTACAGCATGATTAAAGATAAAAGTGAGGGAGAAAAAAAGAGAAGGTGAAGAGTTAGGAGATCGGATGATGATGGAATATTGGCCAGGGTAGATGAAAGCATGAGGATGAGGACAAAGAGGGTACGCTGGTAGTGAAGAGTCACAGGAAAAGGGCAGTGAGGAGGAATACGTTAATAAGAAAGGAATTAGCCACCCATAGGAACTTCAGTGACAGCGAAAAAGAAAAGTGTGAGCCAAAGTGGCGGCAGAACTCAGCAGCTGCGCTTATGCTCGAAAAAAGGGCTCAAAAATCTCACACTTGAAAAGCTCAAGTTTTCAAATTACACCATGGTTCAGGTGAAAAAACACGTGAAGTGAAGCATGTGTACGAACCGAAGAGAACGAAAGCTATCGATTCTGAGGATAGCTGAAAGTAACTGGTAATTTCCAAGGTTGAGCGAATGGGAAGGTTCGGTAGTTGAATCGAACACTCGCTGAGCGAATGTTTTGATACATCCGAACGCCTGAATATAGGAGAGATGCCGCTACGAAGAAACTATTACGCATATAAATTGAGTTAATGATGGCTGTGAAGGAGCACGAGCTCGTCGCCGGCTAGGCCGGCTCGGGATGCAAAAACAATCCGCCAGGAGTGTTCATTTTCACGCCTTCACGGAAAAGCAAGAGGGATGTGAAGAGTGATGAGAAACACTGAAAAATCAAGCTAATTTCCCGTCCTAGACGGATAGGGCACGATGAGGCTAAGGAACTCTCAGCAAGTTGTGTTCTTTTCGAGTCGCTTAGAAGGGGAGGGGGACCCATTAAGTCCGCTGAAAGCGATCAGGTATTTTAAATAGGATAGAGACTTTCCAGAATGCTCGTACATATATACCAATCATCTTCACCTCCTATGTTTTCCATACTGAAGTGTTTTTGGTGGAAGAATGGAGGTAGAAGGGAGGGGGCAGGGCACGTCGCGCATGGGGATCCCAGTGAGAGGGCCGTTTTCGGACGATGGAGTAAGTGAGGCTGTATTCTGCAAGTTTTCCCTCCACGTCAGGAATAAGAGGGGAGGAGGTAGGAAAAACTGCAATCATAGTTCGATGGGAGGTCGTGCTCGAGGCAAGGGCGGAAGACTGTCGAGCTGGACGAACTTCATGACAGATGTATGTAGAAACAACATTAAGATCGGTCAACCCCGCAAGGAAAATGGTATGTGGAAAGAGCAGCTGTAATGGGAGGACGACATTATGGGGGAAAGGGGCAAAACCACAAGGTGTTATTGAGAAATCGTCCATTCAAATTTTATCTGCACGTAACAAATGAGATTTTTTATCTTGTCGTGCACAGTGATTTACGCATTCCGCAATTACGACTCCCGCAAATGTACGTCGGATCCTATTACGTGTTCCGTAACAGAAATGATATTTCTCATGCAATGAGAGGAAACAGAGGGCGGAGAAGGAGGTGATTGTTCCTCAGGTTCTCAACAGGACGAGTAAGATAAAGGTAGAAAAGTAGTTAGCATGGTTAGCAGTTACAGTAAATATTACCCTTTTTCTGCTCCTCTTTGAAAATTTAGGTCAGACTTTGACCGGAATTCTACTCCGGGCGTAGTTTCGACTAATTGGTCTGTTGGGGTAGTTGGACCACAAGACATCTGTTTGGCCCGAAATCGTGAAGCACCGCGCCAAAACATTTTAAGACACCAAATTCAACAAAATCTCGCCCCGGGACAGTTTGATTCCATGCACAAACGAAAGAAGAACGAATCGTCGGTAAACGCTTGGTACGTGAACTGTTTCAAGCGTCTCTTGCTACCAAAATATTTGGCAACAGGCGCTCAGGCGTCCGAATTTCGGCCAAATCCATCTCTGGTGAGGAATTTTGGTGAAAATGCGCTTTGAACTTCGAAGAGAGGCAGGATTGAGTCAAAGTGGGAAATACAATGCGACCACCTTCGGCTAAGGATAGTAGAAAAATCAACTCAGTTTAGTTTCTGATGGCTCTCCTGTGCTTCTGGAGTATGGGTACATCAACAGTTGCATCGTCTCCAATTAAGTTTCTACCCCCTCCTCCCACACAATAATGGCTGTTCATCGAAAAACAACAATTAAATATGCCAGCGTCTGCCAGCAAGCCCTCAAAATTCTTGGAAAATTTAGGGGACGCATGAACTTTTAAGGAGACCTAATGAAGGAATCAATTTTCGTATGACTCAGGATGCGTAGGGTATCGCCGACAAAAGTTTTGGGCCATTTGTCGAGAATATACTAGAGCAATAATGGGCACAACACTCCATATGGGCCAAATAATTTTCGTCACGATGACATCGCGTGACCAAGCGCTTGTCTGAAGAGCTCATAAAGTGTCTATACTCTCGGAGTAATGATGAAGGAAGCATCCTGACCCTTGTAGTGATCATGAAGAAACATCCTGTGGTTAAGCAGCCATCAAAGGAGAAGGGTGTAGTAAAGGATCAATTTGAAATTGAATGCAGTTTAGATAAGGGGGACACGCCGGGACGAAATAAATACCCAGAAATATTATTTTGCGGCTGAGTTCAACTTGGAGGGGGCATTTGGCACTTTCGCCGCTTCCTCTAGACGTGCAGCCATCGAGTGAGGACCTGTAAATGAGCAATGAGCGGCCTCCAGTCCAAAGTTGTAGAGATCACTTTTCTAAGTTTCGTCAAGCAATGCTAAGTTTCGTCAGCAATGAAATTCCCCCCCCCCCCTCTAAAAGCAAAGAGCGCTGGTTTCTTTCCTTCGCTAGAGTTCTAGAAACGCATACCTTCCTGAGTATTGTCAGATGGAAGACAGTTAATCCATCTTTCCGCCCAAACTTTCCACGTGATAGGCCTGAAGGTCGAACGCAGAATAATATTTTTTTTTTATTTTGCCACTCATAACCTCCTGAGACAGCTGATGCTTCCCTACTCACTAATTTCCCATCAATCATCTCGAAGGTTTGCCAAAAGAAAGTGTGGAAGCACTCGAGATTATTGTTCAAATCACTATCCTTCATTAATGAAGCAGTACGCCCAGGAAAGAGAGAACTCTGATAGCGGCAGAGTAATGGAACTATTTATGAGGAAGTGCGCCAGAAGGAAGTGAAGGTCTCCTGTGAAGAGCACTATGAACTCAAGAAATTTTCAAAGGAGAAGAACAGACGGAGAATCCAACAGGAGAAATGTGCTGATAAGAGTTAGTAAAAATATACCTTAAGGCGCAGATTTACCTTTTTAAAGGCCACGGTTATAGAGTGTAGAAGTTGAGATATCGAATGTGGAGAATAGTGTGGTCCGAGACGAACAACTTTGTACGGTTTCGCGGCCCAAAAAATTTGTAGAGTAGGGCGATTTTAGGCCAACAGTAGGATCAGTGACGCATCTTTTTCCCCAGTGCAGGAGCTTAGGGCTGGAGATGGATTTCAATGTTCATTCAATGTTTTCCGCCCAACTTCTTGACGTGATAGTCCTGAGGTCGGGCAGAATATAATTTTTTTATTTTCCCCACTCATAAACCTGTGAGACAGGCTGCGGCTCCCCTCACTCACTGAATTGGCACGTACAAAAACCTTGGGATCGAATGGGGTTCTAGTCTAAAGCATTTGCCACAATTTTTTTTCTGCTTTTTTTCTTCACTGTCAAGTTGTACAGAACCTTGCCGTCTATATGCAAATCCCTAATCCATATCTGTGATGGCGAACGGTCGCGGCTTTTAAGATAGTCTACGTACTTTATCTTCACTCAAAAAAACAGTGGCATTTCGAACCAATTTTGTCTACGTGATGGCTTACGAAACATCCGAGGTTCAAGTCACTGTTTTGGTTTCTCCCAGTAGAGTTAGTCAATGAGTGACCAAGGAGAAATGGCAAGCTTGGCTGGCTCCACGGAGCGTCACGCCAGACCATGATGGTGCTGGCCCTTGAGCATCATCATGGATCCTGGCGTCAAAAGTAGTATTAAGTAAAGTGTTGTTCATCTTTGATCAGATTACGGCATTGCTAAGTCTTCGGGAGAAAATGCACTTTTCGATCCAGCGAACCCTTCCAATGCGGACGGCCTCCGCGTTATTTCATTTATCTCGTTCAATTTTTGCTAGTATGAAGTCCCTTAGATTTTTCTGGGCACGGTTCAGCAGCATAACTATGCCAAGATGTCTTTCAAGTAGGAGCAGTCAAGGTAAGGCAAGCGCGGAGAAGAGAATTTCTGGCGGGAGGAAGAGCCCCCCACCCCCTTTCAAACTTACTTCGCTGTCTCCGATACGACCTACCTCTCGACTACTTGGAATCCACCAGCGCACCTTGTAGACTTTTCCAATTCCCACTACTCTCTGATGCTTTTTTCCGGAAATCATCCACTTTACTCCTGAAAAAAAATATTCCCTGCGCCATGCAAGCGGGTTATTGTGGTGAGAGGAGGGGGGGGGGGGGAACTGCATATTGAGACAGAAAAAAAACGTGAAAACAACCCAAAACATCCTCTTGAAGGCAAGTACGACCCACCCTCCCTCTAGAGACTGGATACGACTTCCCACCAGAGACCCCCCCCCCTTCAAGGTCCTGATCACAATGTTCTTGAGATTTGTGTTTTGGATTTTGACCAGTTTACACAATCGAGTAGGTCTCAGCAGTTTCTACGATGCTGTGGAGTACACAACAAACGCGACATAATCCTACGCTTGTCATAAAATGACAAGATGTGATGACAGTTGGATGACGGCGACAGCAATCGTGTAAGCGCCCGTATTGCTCTGGCGATCGAGGGAGATCTGCTAAGAGATGAGGAAAGTGCTGTCAGTGGCGTAAAAAGTAAAGAATTCTCAGAATGCCTTCTACAACCACAGCTGCAGGCGGGTTTGAACGAGACACAGGCTACAGCAAAACACATGGGGGAACGTCGTTGGCCGCTGGGGAGCGGGAGCGGGGGAGGGGTGTCTTTGGTTGTTGGGAGAGAGAGAGAGTGTGTGTGTCGTTGAGAGAAATTTGCCTCGTTTGGAAGAAATTTTCCCTGATTGTTGACTTACGGGATTTTTTCTATTTCATGTGAACCACATACCACCCTCCCCCCAGCTTGACAGGAATTTTGGGTGAAGAAATGGAAAATGAGGGAAATTGGTAGGTAGGTGTTGATGAAGGATGGGGAGTCGCACCGAGACCCTCCTTCGAGGAATGTATCGTACTGACATCATCATTTCAACATCACGATGCTATACCCTGCGGGACATTCAAGGCAAGGATTGCGCGCCAGCTAGCAATTATGCCTGGATAGTTGACTCGAGATACCGCTCTGGTGTCAGATCATTTAGCGCCATTGCAGTCCACGTCTTATGGCTTTCATTTAACGTGCCCATTAAATGTAACCTACCATGCACATTGATTCGATACCAAGGCGCAACGTCAGGTCGACTGACTAGGGGTGCTGGCTTTAGCGCTGCGCTGCTGCCCGGACCTCCTGAACTACACCCGGAGCGAAGAAAGGCGGAAACGCATGACTTCCTTCTGATGCTTGCTCGTGAAGTGAACGCGAGCAGCGCAAGTACAATTCCAAGAAATGTAATGTTCTCAGAAACTCATTAGGTTGAAACATCGCGAAGTTGTTCTTACAGGGCAAGTCTTCACATCCTCATTTGCTATGCCACTTCCACATTTTAAATAACGTAATCGGGTTCACAACTGCAAGACTTGTTTTCGTTTTCGCCCCATTTCAAGACCGTGTCCGGCCCCGCCCATCTGAAGAGCGTGGAATGTGCTATCAAAACGAGGTACAGAGTTCAGAAAGTCGTAATGGAATGAACATGAACCATGAAGCCATCATGAACTTCAACGCCTACGATGACAGTGCGTGAGATTTCATGGAAAAGAGTAAAGAGCTCCTGGATACCGAGGCTGTACATGTACTTAAGTGTAATAGAATCATTTATCTATCCCTTCTTACTAATCATTCGCATTAATAATGAATCATGAGACGTGTAAGAGAATCTTCATGAGCATGAATTACTTGCACTTCATTAGGCTCAATTGCTGGCTGGAGTGTACTTCACCCAGTCAGTAAGGTACCTACAGGTACTGAAATCCAGACAATGGAAACTACTTATGGGAAGGGGGTCAGGAGATCCGAATCGCGGTGGTGCGGCGTGAGCGTGGTGTTAAATGTACGGTATTCCTAGTCCAAATACTTCGAAATTCCAATTCGTTGGACGCAAAAGTGTCAGAATAAGCCTCAACTTCCAGCTAGGATCTGCCACGCGCCCTCAGCTCGTTTCCGTGCCGCCTTGTTGCGGATCTCCTTACCCCGCACCTTGCCCTTTCCTTATCTATACTATTCGGACTGGAGAGTAATTAAATGAAGGAATGTTCCCTTGAAGCTTTCAAATGAGGAAGAAATGGAAAAAATTCGAGTGAAAAAAGCCTGGCGATTAAGTGTGCAAAAAAGGTAGATCATAAAGATCCAATACAGGATAGGACTATTTTCATAGTCGATAGGGCAATTTTTTGAGTGAAAATTCCGGACAAAAGCGCTGTGATGGCAAGTGGTGCCGCTTATCGCCTGCGTGGTCCGAGAGTGAAAACCTGAATAGGCTTCTGCGCAGGGCAACCAAATATTCGGCCCTCCGATAATGTGAATTGGTACCAGATTCCTAAAATAGGATAACAGCACTGGCTCGCTACTTCAGCTTGGTCTAGCATGTCATTAGGCACAGTTTGGCTTGCTGGGCGCACCAAATGATACTCAGCGAGGCTCGTCCGAGACATCTTGAAGGGCTGCAGATTCCACCACCTGAAGTTGCTCACTTGAACCATTTCGCAGCTTGCCAAGAATTTACAGGTTGATCAACAAGTACCAGCAAGAGGAACCAGCGATAGTGCGAAATGCCCCTCCCACGCCGAATAGTGCCTGTCATTCCACTGACCATATCGTATCCAGTGGATTCTCAACGGAAATGGAAGAACGACAGCAGTTTTATCCTTCTACCCCGTCAGTTTCAATGTTCGCTAGCCACTAACTAAGGGCCGAATCATCCCATACATCTTCTGACAACCGCAAATTAATCAGTACTGTTTGACTCAAGTAACGTATACGAATGCCATCACGAGCTGGAGTCATAAACATGGCGCATCCCAGGATAGACGCAGAGCGGTTTTCCTATTCGAATGAACAAAGGCCCAGACCCCGACCCTGACACGACCCCTCCCCAAATTTTGGAGGTTTGTAGCGACCCTCCGGCGCTTCTGGGTTTGGAGTAAATAGCACATGATGAAACAGAGAACTGCCGAGACGATTACGATACCCACACAATTTTCAGATTTTCCCCGAATTCCTGCCCTTTTTCTTCCAAAATTTCCCTAAATCTTATCTACTTTTTCCGAAAATTTTTGCTGTTGATCAAGGAGAGGGGGAGGAGAGGGGGAGGGGGGTGTATAGCACGCATGAAAAAGGAAAATCACGAAAAGTCAACCACCACTCCTACAACGCCAAAACGTAAATACGACCCTGCCCGCTCCCAACAATGACCAAGTACGACCCTCCCCCCTCCTTTAGAACGGTCCGTGAAGCGAGAAAAATCAACCAAATCAAAAAAAATCAAAATAAATTTTTCCCAGCCCAAATACGACGCCCCCTCTCCTGACGGCCAATTACGACCCCCCCCCCTCCCTCCTATTGGGGATTCCCCAACAACGATGTACCCTGGTTGGAAAGGTGAATCTATTTGTCTCCCAGGGCACTTCGTATTCGTTCAGGGATTCCCAGCGAGGGTGGTCATGTTTGGTCACTGAAGGGAGAGGGGTCGGATTTGCATTCGAAAAAGATGTTTTCGGTTGTTGACTTCTCTCGTTTTTCCTGTTCCGAGTAAGTTATTCCACCCCCTTCCCTCACCCCCGCACGACACAGCAGTTTCGCAGAGGGAGATTTTATGAATAAAAAGCGAGAAAAGTGATGGGAATTTGGAATAGTGGAAAAGATCAAGAAGATGGTAGGAATGATAGGTAAAATGAGGGATGGGAAAGAGGGTCGTTACAGAACAGGAAATCTCGAGGGGGGGGGTCGTGGTTTGCAAGAACTTTTCCTAATCTTTACAATCCAAAATCAGATATTCAGCTGAAATGGTCAACGATTTCCAAGCGTGCAAGAGGAAAGCAGGAATCGGTTGATCAGCTTAAATTCTCATCATTGCCACTGATTTTAAACAGAACCTACTAGATCTAAGCAGTATAGGACTTCAGTAAAGAATCAATGTAAGCCTGTTGTCGGTCCACTAGCCAGGACTAATCATGTATGCGGCAAATTCTCTCGAAGAATCGCCTCGGGCTGGCGACAACGGCTTTCGCACCGCAAACATCCCCCGCCTTCAGCCATTACATGATGTTTCCTTAAGAGGGGCAGTCAAGTGAAAAGCTCATGAAAGCCATCGTGTGGCTACTGGCAGGCATCCGGTGATATCTGGCTGATTAACATATTACAAGAGAAGTAAAAGAATTCAATTTCACATGAAATCCGATCCTAGAAGGCAGTTCTGAAGAAGGCGGACTGTGCCCGGTGAGCGTCACTATCAGCCAGACCCAGTCAAGACCAGTTCTGATGCGATAAAGCCACGTCATGATTGTTTTGGTGAAGGTGAGGACATAGTTGTTTATTTATTTGTTTATTATTTATTTACTTATCACGAGCCAGAACATTTTGCTGTCTCGGTGAGAGGGAGCAGACGAGCAGACATGACCCGGCTAAACCTCGCTGGAGGGTGACGTGACAAGAGCTAGTCCGCAAAGTTCTTAGCGTTTTGTGGGGCAACACTATTTTTTGTAGCATTCACCTGGCTGGTTGTAAAAACTCCTTTCTGCCTTGCTTCTCAGTAGCCAATCCTGTAGAGAATTTCTTGCGCTATCTGATGGTATAATTGCCGTTTCACCATTGCTTATTGAACTCCCTTTTTTCAAGATTTTTTCAAACATGTGAAAAGAGCACTTCGGACGATTTTTTTCTTCGACTATAAATTGGGGCAATCCGCAACCGAAACAGCTCAGCAAATTAACCAGGTGTGGGGCCCAATAGTGCTAGAGAAAGCACTGTGCTGCAATGGCTCAACAAAGTTCGTTCAGGAGATTTCAGCATTGAAGATGAACCTCATGGCAGTCGACCTAAAGCAATATCTGACGAGGATTTTGAGGAGATTTTGAAGGCTGACCCATCCCAAACAGTTCGAGAGATTGCAGAAAAGCTAGGCGTTGGCAAATCCAGTGTTGTAGATTGTTTGAAACGCATTGGGAAGGTGAAAAAACCCGACAATTAGGTGCCCCACAATCGGAGTGACCGGCAGGAATCGGCACGTCTCGAGGTTCCTTCTTCGCTGCTTTTGCGCAAAAGAATTGACCCGTTTTTGAACCGATTTGTCACCTGTGATGAAAAATGGATCATGTATGATAACAGGAGATGTTCCGGACAGTGGTTGGATTTGGAGGAACCACCGAGGTAATTTTCAAAGCCGAACCCTCACGAAAAAAAATTCTGGTCAGGTTTGGTGGTCATCGGCTGTTGTAATCCACTATAACTTTTTATCGCCAGGCCAAACCATCACAGCAGAACCCTACTGTGAACAAACCGACCAAATGTACCGAAATATTGTCAGCTGCAGCCAACACTTATCAAAAGAAAGGGTCCGATTCTTTTGCATGACAACGCCCGCCCACACGTTTCACAAATCACTATCCATAAATTGAACGAATTGAGGGTTGAAGTTCTACCTCACCCACCATATTCTCCAGACCTTTCACCAACCGACTGTCACCTTTTGAGAGAAAACATTTTCCAGAACTTCCTTGCTGAAAAATACTTCTTCAATTAAGACCAGGCAAAAAAGACCTTCGTAGATTTCGTGGATTCTCGACCACCCAGTTTTTCCTTTTATGGGATTTCTGCTGTCACATTGGCAAAAGTGTGCTGATTCGAATGGTGCCTATTTCGATTAAATCCGATGAGTATTAAGAAAGTTACGATCGCTTAAAGTGAAACACCCAAAACGCTAAGAACTTTCCGGACAACCTAATAGCAAGAGCTAATGGTGAATACTCCAGTAAACAGCAACAAGTTTCAAGATGGACACGGGTACTAAGTAAGAAAAGTGGAGGCACCCTACCATTTGCAATTAGAGGCTGCATCATTTCTCAGGAGGAGAGCAAATGTGCTTCAAAAGGGAATTCCGCGCCCACGTTCTTCCTATTCAACAAAGTTGATGACGGAACATGGGGGGAGGCATGCCGTTGTCTGAAGCTGGCCAGATTCAACTTCGGCAGCGCGGCAGTTTGGGCCTGAAGGTGGCCTCCAATGCTAGAGGACGCTGGATAATTCTTGGTAGCGAACAGTCAGCATGGGTTTTCCTGGATTTACCAAAGTTGCTAGAACTTGACTTAATGTAGTTAACAATGAGGCGGATACAGAGGGATTGACTCAAAAAGTGGCGAAACTGCCCCACTCCAAGGCCGAGCAGACCCATTTGCGCTGACGAAATCAGTGGCGTCAGCAACATCAATAAGTTGAACTTAGGCAGACTCGGACTACACTTGTGGAAAGGTCAGCTGCCAGCTGAACATGACGAGGACAATAAAGTGACTTCTTCCTGATGCCCAATTCACGACCGGTGGAGCGCAAATTCCGAGTGCTTCTGGATTCTTCGTCTATGTACCAACGTCGTGAAATAAGCGAATAAATGACATAGCTCTAGAGGCAATCAAGAAAAAGCCGGCATCTAGAGGCGAGACATTTACATCACTTAAGGGGAGGGAGACGGGCAAGAGGATCGTCATTTGCCGCTCCGCCGCGCGCAGCGATCGGCGCGGCGTTTTCTTAACTCGTGTTAACCTGTCGACTGGAGCACCGGACTTCATGTAGACCCCGTCATCATAGACATTCATGACTATTTTCGGCTCTGAACTGCCCGTTGTCGCCATCTACGACCTGGAATTATCGTCATTTGCGGGCGCGACGTCGCACGCGACGCTCATCAGCGCGGCGAATTACGATCCTCTTGTCACATTGCATCCCTAAGGGGAACTTTTCGAGGCAGAATTCTACTATCCTAACACTAGAGTCTAGATGGTCTGCGAATGTCATGCTTTTTGGTGATGACTGTTATAACAGAGTTGGTAACGAATGGGTCCCTCGGGACATCATTCGAAGATTGGACAACCACCCGCCAAGTGGTCAGAGTCTTTTTTTTTTGCAGAAAAATAAAACTGCACGAACGTAATAAGGTGTACCGTTTCTCTCAGAGGGGAGACCATGAAGAAGATCAAAAGGGAATGTTATGAGTGATGGGAAAAAGGAACCAAAGTGGACGAAATGAGACAATGCTGACATCCATACGACATAAAAGGGAAGGAGGGGATGTGGTAGTGCAGGCTATAGAAAAGCAGCTCTATATTGTGGACAGTTCCGCAAAGCCACAGAAGCCTACTCATAATTATAATTTTCTAGCAGTAAGTAATAGACGACCAGAAAAATGCACTACAAATGTTCGGTAGACGATGTTGGAAGAGCAAGCCAAGAGTGTCCCGGTAGTGCAGAAGGCGTGGCCACGTACTACATTCAAACGTGACGGCGAGCTGTGCTTTGACTGGATATCAGGGCACGTCCTACCGTTGGGTAAACTTTCTTGCCACAGCTTTTCCCTTCCTTCGTTCCCCAACGTACGGCGCTCCCTGCTGGATAGATAGTGCTTTTGGGGAAGTCAATCCATTTCTAGCACTAGATGGCAGTTGTCCCAAAAGGTGATATCCAAAGAAATAGACATCCCACGCCTCGTTCAAGTGAAGTACGCAGCCACGACCTCTCCTCCTCAGGGATACGAAGTCTAAAAGTATTGCCTGCATCCTCCCAGGTAGGTTCGGTACACTGCAGTCTACACAAGGACGGAAAGATTGTTCTAACGCAATGTGATCACCCGACGGCAACATACGATACCTGAACACTTTTCTTGCTAGAACTTAGACGACGCCATCAACTGGAGTAAGGATGTTCAGAAAAC
>MU948267.1:0-13481 GCA_036418165.1 Cooperia oncophora
AAAATCCTACCGATTTGTTAGTGAACATTGTTGTGTGCCATGCAACGTGCACTTACCAATAGCTTTTCATGGAACTGCAGTTATTCTTATATTTGGAGATTAGTGAGCAACAGGGAGGCAAAATCTCATAGCATTGGACGCTGGCCTAATCAAGCTGCACGTACAGTTTTCCTATTTCGCGGATTGCGCAGAAATGCCGAAAACGCAGAAATGCCGAAAACGGATGAAGAAGTATTAGGGATCGGTTCCACATTGGGAGCGCGGAATTCGCAGAGAAATTTTTTGCGGTTTTTTGAAATCGAAATAATTTCCTTTCTTCTGCGAATTTCGCGGTTCCCATCTTTGCAGGTGAATTCTACATCCCGTTTCAACATGGATTCATAAAGCGAAAATAATATCTCCAATAAATCTAACTCACAAAGTAAAACAAAAGCCGGACTAAAAACCTTTTCGGGATTGGCACGCGTCGACTTCTTTTTCCTGTGGGCTTAGGTGGGACAGCGCACATGGAGGTCTTCAAAAACGATACCATCGATGAAACATGAACCTGAAACACGTACCTAATTGAATAAGCAAAAATGGTAGCGGAAAAAAATTGGAAACAAACGAAAAACGAAGAATCAGAGCAAACCGATTGCAAACAATTCAACGCACACGCGATTATTGATCAAAATGGATGGCAAAGGGGAATGGAAGAGGTGAACAAAACAGGTGAACAAAACAAAACGAAATAATAAGCGAAAAAACCTCAAAACAGTGAAAAACACAAGACAGCCATCAGCTGTTTCGGCGCAATAATTCCGACGAGACACCCTAGCAAACGCAAGCACGGGGTTCAGCGTTCACTCTCGGTGCGTCGTCACATTGGGCATGGGCCTTCGCGGGTTGCCATGGGCCTAAGGGGTGCCAATGGGCCTATTTGCCCAGCTTTTATGGGAAAACCTGCTTCTTTTGACTTTTTTGGGTGGTGCCCAGTGCTCCTGCGTCGCCTGGGAGACCATTTGGGCACATGGGTTTAAGTGCCTTTAAAGATCATTGTAACTACGATAAGACTGGTGTACGGGCTTGATGAAATGCGACTAGGGAAGTTTGAGCCTGCCTTAGCGTGTGGAGACGAGAATTCCACGTTGGATGACGATTTAAAGCGTACGGGTCGGATCTGCAACGGTAACACACAGAAGGATATTGGGGAAGCTTCCGTTGATGGTAAAATGCGAGAATCTTGTCTCTGATGGTGTGGCCACGTATTACGTACTCCGGAGGCAGCAGCGTCTATGAGACTGGGCTCTAGCTTGAGTGTTCGGGCAATGACCTTGGGGAACACCCTAGGCAACGTCAGCTTGACTCGCTGCACTCGCACTAATTGAAGAAGCCGAAGAATAAGGAGAAGAAGAATTCTGTTCAGGCTGCTCTCGAGAAAACAAAAGAGATGTTGATTCACGTCGCTTATCCGGAGTTCATCCTCGACAGCAAGCAATTGGACGATTTCTATAGCAACGTGAGTGACAGCATTCAACAGCAAAATGCCTTAACAGGCTCCTCGCGAAGCACTCACACGTTATAAGAATACTGAGCAACGTTTCTTAACGTAGTTTGGTAGAAGGATAACACGAAGGGTAAAGGGCTCCAATACTGTGACAATTTACTTTTAGTTCTCCGTCGAAGAAACGGATTCGTACAGTCAGGTGGTAGAGAAGATGTTACGGTGGGAATCAGAACGCAACTTCAAGCTCCTCTCTGAACCCGTAGATCGAGCTGAGAATGTCGTGGATGCTACAGATGTCAACGCTTTTTACAAATTCCCTTTCAACGGCTTAGGTATAAATTCAGAGTTTCCAATCCTCAGTTTTGTTCACAATTCAAGCAGGATAGTCTTTAATATTTTCATATTTCAGAGCTACCTGCCGCTTTTCTACAAGCGAACTTCCATCATTCTTTTCCGAGGTAAACATTGACCAGACTGACCCTCTGAAAAAAGCATTACCCGAGTGTGAGAGATTTGCATATGTGTTCCGGAGCGCTATACTAGTAAAAAAATCACGTGCGTCATAAAAACGCTGATTTCCCAGAACTCAACACTCAAGATTCGAAACTCGAAGGAGCTCATGTCCAAAAGGAAATCACATTGCGAAAGTTTGTAGCAGGACATTATACATTCATGAAGGATTCCTCAAGGATAGAAGGATTCATGAAGGATAGCTTAATCAGCTTGTCGGTTTTTATACACGGCTCAAATCATTCATTATGGTACCAATGATGCTGCGGAGGTAGTTTCGTCGAATTCACGTATATTTCCTCAATTTGCTCGTTCCCGAAGGATTTCACAAGGATTCAGATACAAACTCGGAGAAGACCCTCAGTCACTTCGGTCATGGATCAGCGCTCGACCCTGTGAGCAGATAAAACTAGCCTAATATTGCTCTCAAAACGAAGATTTTAACTTTGCTAGTGTGCGCAACTCCTTTGAGTCACGTGTAAAATGGAATAAAGTAGCACACGCACGTATTTTCTGATACTCAGTATATACGAATATCGTAGCATGAGCGTACAACAGCGATTACGCCAGTATGCTTTTCCCGCGATTTTTCGTTTGTGACTACTCTCTACCTCTGAAATGCAATTGGTTGAAGTGAATAACATGTAGAGATTTCTCAGAGCGCTCAACTACGGAGGACTTGGAACTACAATTGGGCACGAGATCACTCACGGATTTGATAACGAAGGTAATGGTAAATTTCCTGCGCTATTTTTGCTTGCGTCATTCGCTGATCCTTTTTCATTGCAATCATTCTAACACGTTTTGATGCCTTATATAATGTCCGAATGATCCTTCGTATCTTCTTTTTTCACTCACCTTCTTAGCCCAACCTATCAATTCTGCGTGGGTATGGTTGAAGAGTGGTTACAAGTGGAGTCAGCGACATTTACATCGATCATAATGCGTATCAAATGACGTACAATTCTGAAACAGCTCTCCTAACACAATTCATATTTCTACAGCCAGGCGCTGAGGTAGTCCAGGAAACCTTCACTATTTTTTGTTCCGAAGGAAAAGCTGACTCTGACTCAGCCAGTTTGCAGTCTAACCCCCCACTTGCAGACGTTTCGAAAAGCTTTTACGAAGTGGGCAAAGCCACTTACGGTAGCAGGGTCTATCGTAGCAACCTGAAATCTTGATGAAGAATGAAAGTCCCGCACAAAAATAGAAGTGGAAGTGGCCGAAAGATGCACAAAAAAAAACTGCAAAGCTAAAGGGCGAACCCTCCTTTACGCTGTGATAGATATACGTCAATACAGACTCGCCTGATGAGAAGAGATGCTGTGAAAGCGCCGACTCTTCAAATGGTATCGACAGAGTCGCTTTTGTGTCGATGTGCCAACGCTTCTTAGTTGTGTATGTATGAGAATAGCGTCAGTGTAAAAAAGCAATAAGAGCAGAAGGTCCAAAATGAAGTCTTGAAAGACGCGCGTTGCTTAAAGTACGATGTTTTCAGGCGAACGGTCTCGTCTGGTGTTATTGGACAATTTCTGGTCCGGGTAAGAGTGTGTCCACCTTAGATTTCAAGTGTAAATTCAAAAATGGCAAATGGAGTTACAGAATGATAAAAAACAATTAAAAATAAATGAATCACCTTGTATCGCCTGTATCACCTGTGCTCCCGTTGATCAAAGAGTTCCTCGAGCGGGCGCCAGTAAAGTCTCGTAACGTTCTCTTGGTGAGCTGCGGAGCTCCGAATTCCGTCTCTCACTTGCGTGTAGAGGGAAATCCCGGACATCGCCTTTTCGATGAGGATGAGCATGCGGTTGGCGCGTTGAATAACGCCAACCGCATGCTCATCCTGCTTTCGTAGAGTCCAAGTCTCTGAGGCGTACGTCAAGGCAGGAAGGACCGCGAATCGAGGTGGGCACGGAGCTTGGTGTTCTTCGTCTTCTTCGCTACTCCCTCGATGTTCTTGAAGGCTCCCCAAGCCGCTCGCTTCCTCCTGCTCAGCTCTGGTGCTAAGTCATTCATCATATTGATTTCACGACCCAGGTACACATAGCTAGAGCATTCAGAGATGGTCGTTCCGTTGAGCGTGAATGGGGCATCAGAAACCAATCCGTTTCTCATGAACATCGTCTTCGTTAGATTCAGCCGTAGACCGATTTTTCCACACGCGCAGTCGAATTCAGCCAGCATTCGTTCCGCTTGCTCGATGTTTGGTGTTATCAAAACGATGTCGTCAGCAAAGCGGAGATGGTGTAGTTGCCGACCGTCGATCTTCACTCCCATGTCTTCCCATTCCAGTTGACGCATGACGTTCTCGAGAGAGGCGCTGAAGAGCTTGGGCGAGATGGTGTCGCCCTGTCGGACCCCTCTCTTCACATCAATGATGATCTCCTTGTAGAATGGTGAGATCTTGGTCGTGAAGTTGCTGTAGAGCTCACGAAGAATTCCTGATGTACTGAGTAGGAATGCCTTGAATGACTGAATGAATGACTTGCCCAAAGCTTCGATGACTGTCTGTCTCAACGGAGTCGAAGGCTCTTCTTCAAGTCGATGAACGTGAGACATAGCGGCATCTTGTACTCTCGCGATACTTCGATGAGCTTCGTTACCGTGTGGATGTGATCGATCGTGCTGAATCCTCTTCGAAACCCTGCTTGCTCGCATGGCTGTCCTTCGTCTAGTGTTCTGCCAATCCTATTCAGGATGACTCGTGTGAAGAGTTTGTAGACTACAGACAGCAGGCAGATTGGGCGATAATTGCCAATGTCGTACAGGTCTCCCTTCTTGTACAGCAACAGTCTTGCTGGTTTTCCACGAGGTGGGTACCTTGCATTCCGACAGGTAGCGCGTGAAGAGTCGAGCCAGAGTTTTGACAAGAACTGGCGGAAGATTCTTCAGATGTTCGGGTCTGATCCTGTCGGGACCGGGTGCCGTACGATTCTTCACCGACGAGATGGCGTGTCGGACTTCGGAAGGGAGAACTGCAGGAACGACATATCCATCCTGCTCCAAGCGGTATGGTGGCAGGTGGACGTGGCTGTCAAAGAGATCCGAGTAGAAGTCGTGGATGACCTTCTCCATTGCCCTTCTGGATGCGGTGATTGTTCCATCCGGACGTCGGAGGGCGGTCATCTTGGTCTTACAGTTGGCGAAGTCGCGGCGGGCGTTGCGTATGCTCTTCCCAGCCTTCCACCAGTACTGCTGCTCTTCTCTCCTTGAGGTCTTCCTTTATCGCTTCTCTGCATAGCTTCGCAAGCTCAGACGTCAGCTGGTAATTGCCTGCGGCTCGTGCGGCTCCACGTTGGCGAATCAGCTCGAGAGTTTCCAGAGATAGACGCTTCTTGGTAATCTTGGAACTCTCTGACTTCTTGGCGCAGTCGTGAAGATGTGCGACAAGCCGTTCGT
The DNA here is from genome assembly GCA_036418165.1 of Cooperia oncophora. NCBI lineage: Eukaryota > Metazoa > Nematoda > Chromadorea > Rhabditida > Trichostrongylidae > Cooperia > Cooperia oncophora. The sequence goes on from MU948267.1 coordinate 5,396, forward strand.
ATTCCTCGTCGATGTTGTCGATGACGGAATCCTCCCAGAGCCCAGCGAGAGAAGTGAAGTGATCCCAGTTGATGACGGTCTTGGGGCTTCGCTTCTTGAACTTTGCGGCTCTCTCTCCTCGCATCGAAAAGCGGAATCTTGTGCGAAGGAGACGGTGATCGGAACTTAGGAACAACAGCGACATCGGTCAGGCAAAACCTTCGATTGAAGATGATGTGGTCGATCTCGTTATGGAATTGTCCACCAGGAGACTCCCATGTCCAGCGTAGAGAGTAGGGCTTCTGGAACTGCGAGTTACCATGGATGGTATGGGTCGACATGATAAACTCAGACAGCCTTTCACCCTGCTCATTCCACTTTATCCCGTGAGTTGAGATGGCGTTGAAATCACCGACGATGACCTTGAAGAAGGTATGATCTTCCTTGTAGAACTTCTCCAATTCCATATAGAACGCTTCGAGCTCATCCTCGTCGTAGCTTGATGTTGGTGCGTAGGCGACGAAGATTGTCAAAGCTGGAGTTGAACCACATCTTCTCAATCGCATTCGGGTCGTCAGATTTCGTACGAATCGATGTTCATGGCCAAGTGCGTGTTGACGAGGACGCCCACACCGCCAACGCCTCTGCTGTCGCATGTTCCGAGGAACAGTTCTTCTCCAGTCTCGTATACGGCGTGTAGCGGGCGATGCCTCCTCGTCTCGGTCAGTCGTCGTACTTGATCTTCCTGGCTTGCAACATCAGATCTTCGATGTGAGCTTCCGATGCAAGCGTCCGTGAAAGTACAGATCGTCATCCTAGTCCTGGGCGACTCAAATCTCCGTTGGCCCTGTGATTCTTGCAGCCTCGCCCGAGCGGTCCCAGCGCCCATAAATGTTACTGTTTTGGCGGAAGAAATTCGACCACGCGTAGCTCGCCAGGCTCTGACGTGGCACCCTCCGCATTGGTACGGTTTGGAACAGTCCATACCGTTCGCCCCACGCCACGTTGAGGCTGTGGATAGTACTTGTGGGGGTAAAATGAAAAATGAAATGAATGAATAAATAAATAAGTAAAGATACATATACCATTTTCACTTTGAAACACCCTTTTTCAAACCAAATTCACCCCTTTTCAAACCAAATTCACCCCTTTTCAAACCAAATTCACCCTCACTTTTCACATCAAATTAACCACACTTATTAGGGCGGGCAACTCATCAACCAGATCACGCCAGACATCACTGCGAGCCCCGCCCCGACGGCCACGCCTACTTGTCAGCGCGGACATAGATTCTCAAATCTTGTTTCATAACTTCTGCTTTTGCTGTTTCCCACAAACACTTTGACTGAAAACGACCGGGCATTGACACATGGCCGACTCCGCCCATTCTTTGAACTGTTTGACAATCTAGGCTTCGCAACCTTGACCACTTGCCTTCCGCGGAATTTTGATATTTTTCGAACATTCTGCATTTCAGGGCTGCTTCAAGAACCCCCCGCTCGCTGTGAGAGGCTCCGCCCACTTCAAAGGTGCCCCGCCCACTTTTCAAAAATGGTGCAAATCGGCAGTATAGAGTCTCGGCTGGCATGCTAGGGTATTGCTGATCATTCGGAACAAACTTTGCCTGATTTTCTTGTTCCGAGTGACGAACGAGACCCTAGCATGAAAGCCAAGACCCTATACTGCCGATTTGCACCATTTTTGAAAAGTTGGACCTGTGGGCTTCACGCAAACTATAAAAATTCCGCGAAAAGCAAGTGGGCGTGGTCAAGGGGCGGAGCCTAGATTGCCAAACCCTTTAGAGAATGGGCGGAGTCGGCCATGTGTCAATGCCCGGTCGTTTCCAGTCAAAGTGTTTGTGGGAAACAGCAAAAGCAGAAGTTATGAAACAAGATTTGAGAATCTATGTCCGCGCTGACAAGTGGGCGTGGCCGTCGGGGCGGGGCTCGCAGTGGTGCCTGAGTTCTGTGGCTTCCTAAGCGACAACGCTTGGTCATACACTTGTCGAATGAGCTTTTGTGGTTCCTGCTTCCATACTAAACGTAAAAAGATAAGAATGTCGATGTTCATTTGAAAATCAACTCTCGATCGCTTGAAAATCAGTAGATACAGAAAGCACTACAGAAGCAAATTGAGAAAAACCAAATAGGTTTTGCTTCTTGTCTGTTTTTTGGCTCCGAATGACGAGCGACTTTCTCACCTACAAGCTGAGACTCAGTGGGTGAGGTTGAAAGAGGAAGGCGGAGCGTCGCATTGCAAACGGACGCTGGCGTAGCAGCCTAGAAATGTGAAGACTTTGAAGAATAATTGAAACTTCGCAAAGAAAGATTCAAAGGGGCGAAGCCTATGGTGTCAGTACATGAATGCTCGTCTATAGATATCTTTGTTAAGTGAGGAATGAATGAGATAAACGAAGTTGAAAAAGTTAGGAAAAGTTGAAACTTGAGACAAATTCTTTGAAAATTGAGCGAAGTCGTCCACATGTCAGTGTGCAGTGCCTTCTAGAATAGGATGCGTGTGCGAAATAACAAAAAAGCAAAAAGTCCTATTCAAATTTCAAAAATCATGCCCATGTTGCAATAAGGGCTTGGCTGTCCCAACGTAGTGGGTGGCGCGTTTAGCGACGTCTTGACCTTGCCTTAAAAGTGCGTATGTGACCTCGTGGATTTAGTTAAAACTCGGGAATTTGAAGTGAAGGTTGTTGTCTTACTACTGAGTTTTGAGTGGGCAACATCGTAGACACTGATGTTAGCCGTTGCGTAGTTTTTCTGATATGTATCATTACTAATGAGTACTAGGTAAGCAATATGATGCGTTTGGCAACCTTCGCAGTTGGTGGGACGCGAACACTACGGAGAAGTTCGAAAAGCGAGCACAGTGTATCATCGATCAATATGGAAGGATTGAGGTTCGTCAAGTTCATAGCGGTGAAGCGATAGACATTTTACCGTGTCAAATTGAAATTTTATAGGTGCCAGGTACTTGCCCTGAAACTTAATGGTAAACTCACTCAGGGAGAGAACATTGCTGACATTGGAGGATTGAAAGCTAGCATACAAGGTCAGTCACGAGTAACTTTACAACAGAACCATTCTGACTGAAGCGAACTTCTATCACATTGAGAACTTTCAAGAACTAATCCCTGGCAGGATATCTGCACCGACCCCTTATGCTGAATTCTGCTTCTTATGTGTTACCGATATTTCCCCGATTCCACCTATTGATAACCACTCGGATCATCCGGCTGACGCCGAGCTTTCCTCCTTGTCTCTAGTTTCATAATGGAGTGCCATCATGAAGCGAAATTTATTTGCTCACTGAACTGCTTATATTGTGCTGCCTTGACCGAATCATAATACACTGCGTCGCATGTTTATAGTTCCACCTATAAATCTTACAAAATCCCGTCTTGCACGACGTTTTCAAGAAAGCCTCCAAATAGGAAATGTGGTAATTGACAGTGTCAAATGCAAGCACCGAAAACTATTTTCTGAGGCCAGCTTTTTCTTTTCTTTATTTTTTGGAAAGTTACTCTCGCGAAATGATAGTTTCACCGCGTATTTTCCCCGCTATGTCTGTTTCTTGGGTGGAACCCACCATCACTTTGGGTGGAACTCATCATCTTTGAGAGGAAATTCATTCAAAACAAACGGACTTACAAAAAGGGCAAATCACCGCTCAAAGACTCAAGGACTGTCGAGCCGTCAAATTCCACGGGGTTTCGCCCGCAATCATCATGTTCTGAACAGTTTTCTCAGGGAATTCGCAGGATACGAGATTAAGAAGAGCTCTGGACGTCTTCCTTTGCTCTCTGATTAGATAAGCGCCGTATCTCAAGAGAAGCATACAACCCCACAATGTCATGTCGGAAAATCGAGTTCTCTCTGTACTAAAATTTCGGGAGCGTGTCTTGGGGAAGTCAGAGATCATTGGAAAGGAAATGAGGAAGACCTCATAGCATAATACCATCCTAGAAACCGAATTACCTCTGCTAGAAGATGTTCCCAAACCGATTGAGGTTAGGTTATTTTTACATGCTGTGATCTACTGTTTATCCTTTCAGCTTTTTTTGTTTCTCTAGCTCGTATTTTCCGATGTTAAAATTCCTAGATGGGAACAGATTTTACTGGCACGACCTGAGAAAAAAAGCATAGTTTTCCCGGGCAGATCTAAGATCGTGATGTCATGGTCTGGGATGCGATCGCATCAACAGGACGCTCGAAGCGCTTCTTAGCAAATACGAAATGAATTTTTCCGACTACTGAACGTCATGTAACAAGGATTCCTTCCCTTCTGGCGAAGAGATAGATAAAAAACCCTTGAGTTCTATGCAAGGCAATGAAAGATGGGAAATTCTCGAGTTCTATGCAAGGCAATGAACATTCCATGTCAGCCGGAGCACTCGACAGCAGTTCGGACATTGCCAAATCGCTCCTTCGCCTAGTCAGCCACTAGCCTCCACCTAAATCCAATCGCGAATGTGTGGGGCTCAATGGTGCATGAGATCAGTTACGATACCAAAATGTCGGTGAGCTTAAGGAGGCAATCATGAAAGCATGGCACCGTTGGTCGATAGTAGGCCTGTCGGAATCTCTATTCGAGCAAAAACAACCGCATTTTCTAGCCTATTCGAAAAATGGATCTGCAGTAGGTGACTGAATATTAGAAGACATTCATTTTGTTGTACACTTATAAATCGATTCTTTTGTGGAACTAACATTTCGCGACACTGTCGTCATGACGGATATCAGAAATTGAAGAAAGAAATTCGCTTGGAAAATCAATTTCGGTGAAATTGGCACTGGTGATTACCACATCTTCTGTTTGGAGGCGGTTTTAAAAGCGACATATAAGACAGGATTCTTGTAAGAGTTATGGGTGAAGCTATAATTGTGCGACGCAATGTAGCTTGTGCAATCCAGAAAATTCTGCACTCTTGACTTTACGTCAATTGTCATCAAAGGCCCTATCCCTAATCATCAATAATTTGACAGTGCGAAACTTCTAGCGCCATGTAATGGCGGCAACGTTCCCCATCAGCCCCTGTACGTTGTTATCGTTGTCTGTCACCACTTATTGATGTTCCAGTTCTGCAATCATTTGTAGCCTTGTGAGACTGTCTTCCTACGCTTGCTACGACTGCGCTATGAACTTCACGACTTTACCTCCCGTGGCCTCTTATGCGGTCTTATCAGCTGTGATAACGTTCGGTAAGGCAGCGTTCAGACTTCGCGACGGTAGCACTCCAGCCGCGCAATTTGGCGATCGAAGCGCATACTTTCGACTGCGTCGATCGCGTCCAACGCGCTGTCATTGCGAAGTCTAAACGTTGCCTAACCCACCAACAATGTTTTCAACCAGCCCTCTATATCACCTGATGAAAATGACTTCCTAAACTTGTTGCAACCGGCGCTGGGAATCTTCCGATTTTTCTCATTCTATAGTCTCCTATCGGATCTTATCAGCTGTGATAAGGTTCTGTCACACACATCACTAGTATTCTCTTCCCACCCACTATAACTTCCTTTTGAATTACTTCCTACAATTACTGCGACACCGCGACATGAATTCGGCAATCTAAGCCAATGAAGCATTTTGCGGACGGACAAACATACATACATACACATATACAGACCGACAAACCGACACACAAAGTTACTGCTTTATTGAATAGAAGATTACTTGACAAAGTCCAGTGCTTATCACATATATCATATCAAGTCTAAAAGCGTCTGCCATCTGTTCAAAGCACGGTGAGCTTAGCGGTTTCGACAATAGCAACAGCAAAATAAGAGTGAAAGCACCTGGCTGAATGAAGTTGTTGTGGATCGGAACCTGTAGTCGTTTATTAGGTCCAAGCGAAAGCCGAACGAAAAGTGAACCATACTCGACAAACAGTCTTTTATACAGGAATGATCTGGTATCGCTCAGTACTACTATCACTTAGAGTAAACAACTACCATCATTCCTCAACACCTCCCCCCTACGAAATATGTATCATATGTCTTCATTCTTGGATTCACTTGAAGACGGCTGGGTGGCTGTCGGTGTCGTTTCGCCTTGCTTGTATCTGCCGGCGGTGCAGCGACTGCATCTCGATTCAGCATGTCGTCATTTGAATCGGTCGAGGTCTTCTTTTCCTGGTTGTGCTTGGCTTCTTTCAGCTTCTTCTGTGGATTTTCTTCACAGATGGACTCATCAGGTATCTCAGCTCTACTGGTGGTGACTCCTTTTGATCTTGGTCGAATTTGGTCGAATGTGTCTTCTCCAAAACTGACCATCTTCCGTCAGTACGTCATACATGACTTGACCATGACGGTTCTTCACGCGAGCTGGAATCCATTTCTTCTGTCCAGGGCGGAACTCTTTTGTCCATACGGCTTCTTCCATCCGATTCGACCCTCCTGGTTTTCCATGATGGAGCTTGGACTGCTTCCCTTGGAGCGCTTCTTGTTTCTTTCTTCTTCTTATTCTTTAGCGTTTGTCCCGCTCTGTAGCGGGGTCCGCTCTCCTGATTTTCTTACGCCATTTATCCCGGTCGAATGCCTGATCAGGGTGGGCACCAACTATCTTTAAGTCCGCGTGCAGCGTGTCAAGCCAGCGCTGCCTAGGGCGTCCTTTAGGTCCGAGCACCTCAAGCTGGAGAGCAGTCTTACGGACGGTGTCCGCCTTCGCGCGAAGTACGTGGCCATACCATCGGAGACGAGATTCTCGCATTTATCAACTATGGAAGCTACGCCGAATCTTCTTGCGTATGTCATCGTTGCAAATCCGATCCATACGCGTGACACCGGCCGTCCAGCGAAGCATTTTCATCTCCATCACACTAAGGCGGGCTTCGACTTCCTTGGTTGCAGGCCAGCACTCAGCCCCGTACAACGCTACTGGTCTGACCACATTTCTATAAATCTTCGATTTGAGGTGCTCAGGTATGGTCTTGTCGCAGAGAACTCCAGTCATCGAGCGCCATTTCGCCCATGCTGCACTCACACGAGAGTTCACCTCTGAGGTCAGACTGCCATCGGACACAATTTCTGATCCAAGATACTTGAAGGCTCTTGTGCGTGTGAGCTCGATGCCACTGATCTTAATGGAATCGGACTCATTTGTATCGGTCGTCAAGTACTCGGTCTTCTTGATGTTCAACTTCAGTCCGAACTTTGTCAGGCGATCAGACCATGCTTGTACCTGTTGCTCGAGGTCGCTCTTATCTTCACTGGCCAGCACCACATCATCTGCGTAGAGAAGGGTCCACGGACTCGGTTTCTGAATATCTCGTGAGATTGCATCTAAGACGACCACGAAAAGAAGTGGGGAGAGTGCTGAGCCTTGATGCACCCCGACCGTGATGGGAAATTCCTGTGAAGTGCCTGCTGGTGTACGCACACGGCTCTTCGAGGTGGAGTACAGGATGCGCACCCACTCTATAAGCTCTTCGGGAACGCCGTGTTGCCGCAAGGCGTACCATATAACTTCACGCGGAACACGATCGAATGCCTTTTCTAGGTCCAGAAAAGCTAGATGCAGTGGTACTTGCTTCTCACGATGTCTCTCCAGCAGAAGACGCGCGGCATGTATGGCGTCGATGGTGCTACAGCCTGCCACAAAGCCGCACTGATTGATAGAAAGCTGGACGATTTCGCGGATACGCCTGTCAACAATTCGCTCGAAGATCTTCATGCTGTGTGACAGCAGGCGAATTGGACGGTAGCTCGAGCAGTCCGCAGGGCTGCCCTTCTTCTTCCAAATCGGAATCGTCGTGCTCTCTTGCCAGTCCTTGGGCGTCTTCTTCTCAGCAACGACCTGATTGAAGAAATCCGTCAACCATTGCGCAGGGTACCAGCACCTTGCCTTCCATAAGTCGGCTGCTACGTCGTCAGGTCCTGTTGCTTTGCCTGACTTCATCTTTCTGAGAGCCGCTTCTGTCTCTTCTACGGTTACTTTCTGAACGGGACCGTATACTGGGAGACGAAGGGATGGCCGGGTGCGCATACTCTACGGTTGAAATATTCTCAAAGAAGTCGTGCCATCTCCTGAGCACCCTCTTTCGGTCCATCAAAAGGCGGCCATGCTCGTCGTTAACGCCAGGGAAATTTCTCGATATCTT
>MU948269.1:0-11297 GCA_036418165.1 Cooperia oncophora
TGAGGTCTTAAGCCCGTCCCGAAGCCGAAGAGCTTGTAATAGATGTTAGAGCCGAAATGTTAATCACCGCGGCCGATGGGATTGATGATTAATTCAATGCGAATCCATTTCATTAACAGAAAAGTATAGAGTGGTAGCTGTTAGTCCATCTCTTCGGTACGCGCTACCAGTTCCACTTTTATTCAGTGATAACTTCAAATCCAGCCACCGCATATTGCGAATAGTGGGGTTCGGTTGCGGACCTACAGTCGCTCAAATTGCGGACCTACAGTCGCTCAAAGACTATCAAGAGGAAAAAATAAGCAAACAAAAATCATGGAGAACACCCCAAGTAGGCACATCTGACACCCTCTCTAGACAAGTTCTCCAGACCTGCTCGTTTATGCCAGCAAAATGATATCCTGCTCTCACTAACTTAACTGTTTCTTCGCGTAATCCATCGCTAATACTATCTAACAGCGAAAAAAGCTGAAGTAATGACAAAAAATAGCTTTTCAGTTGTGGTGGGCGGGACAACTGGGGAGGCGTCAGAACTGCCACTCATGATGACCGCAGCGTTTTGTACTGAGTGTAAAGCTGCGGAAGTGAGACAGTCTAGAGATAGCGGTACCTTATCTGAACAAGGAAGGACGCCTATGAATCAGTTGAGCGCGGGAACGATCTTCAAAGATTTCGTATGGTGATCCTAGTTGGTAGTAAGAAAAACCAAAAAAGGTACGGTAGGGTGGAGTCGGGTTCGTCGCAAATCTAGTGGTGAACTAGTTCTGACGAAAATGCCCCTCTGCATAAGGGCGTGCCCTGTCCGCTTCTGTGAGGAAACCAGCGCTAGAGCCAATGAAGAGGCCTTATCTAGTCTATGTTTGCCCAGGCGCTACAGCACAGTGGCTACACACCCCACATCCCGCATGGAGTAGGGCGTGGCCGTAGACTTTATATCAACTCATAAACGGCTGCAATATTCTTTTTCGTATGTCTTCAAGCCTGTACAAGATTGGATGGCTTTATTACTAGGCCTACGTTTCGGCGTCTTCGCCTTCGTCTGAGCCTGAAATGGACAAAAAACAGATGTAACTTGCCCGCTCAAGCGCCTAAACAATCCTCAAGACAATTTCCCTAGACTAGTAAAGCATCCAACGATATCAATCAATAGTATTATGGCTCACCTGATCTGCCGCCGCGGTGCGGGGTCGACCACCCTGAGGAACACTTAATCGCTGAAGTAACTGTTACTATTTACCCTCCTCGACCTCACGGTAGATCAAAACTTGCAAAGGTCGAGAAAGGGTGCCAGCTCACGCGTGATGGCCACACACTCTCCCTTTCTATTCATATGAATAGAAAGGGAGAGTGTGTGGCCATCACGCGTGAGCTGGCACCCTTTCTCGACCTTTGCAAGTTTTGATCTACCGTGAGGTCGAGGAGGGTAAATAGTAACAGTTACTTCACGATTAAGTGTTCCTCAGGGTGGTCGACCCCGCACCGCGGCGGCAGATCAGGTGAGCCACAATACTATTGATTGATATCGTTGGATGCTTTACTAGTCTAGGGAAATTGTCTTGAGGATTGTTTAGGCGCTTGAGCGGGCAAGTTACATCTGTTTTTTGTCCATTTCAGGCTCAGACGAAGGCGAAGACGCCGAAACGTAGGCCTAGTAATAAAGCCATCCAATCTTGTACAGGCTTGAAGACATACGAAAAGGATATCTAGCATGCCAAGATTGCAAGAAAGTCGTACGGATGCCAAACTATTGCCATCTTAGCGGCAATCTAATCATATTTCGTCCAGTACAAACCAGAAAGATAGTTGTCTCGAAACGGCAGTGTCTCACCAGAAATGCAGCTGCCACCACGTTGGAAAGGGGTACGCAGCCACGCCCACCCCATCTACTTACTACTTGAGAGAAAGTGTAGACCGCCTCACGACTGCACGAGGCCTGCGAGATCAGACTTATCATTTAGTGAGGCATTTTGTTCGTGAAGTTCGTCCCCCCCTCCACCTAAAAGCAGACTTTCCTTCTTCCCTTACTGAAGAGCACAGAGAAGGAAGATTGGTCTCGTTCAGTTTCCGTCTAAGGGCACGTGCGAAACGGAAACTGAACTACTTCTTTGAATCGACCCCCCTCAAATGATTTAGCTAAAATGAATAAATGAATTAAAGTTCAGAATTACCTTGAAGTAATTTTCAACTTTATAGCAGATGCCTAAGATTTCTTAAGACTCAATCTTTTTATTTTATTTTATTTTATCTTATTGATACGACCTTCCCCTAATTCCCTCCACCAATCGTGCTGTCGTGCGGAGGACGGCAGTATACTGTGCACCTGAAATGGGAAAAGCCGCGAGGAAAATTCCCCCCCCATCTTGCCTACCATTTTCTTAGAAATTTCTCTGACTTTTCTGACTACCAGCTTTTGCGAATTTCCACAAAAACTTCCTTACTTTTCCCCAATGTTTTGCTGCCGTGGGGGAGGGGAGTACATGTCAGGAGAAACTGCCAAAACTCCACAACTCGGAAAAAAATTTTCCTCACACCGCAAAGGCAAAAACACCTCCCCGTCCCTAACAAATCCAATGCGTCCTCCCCTACCACCACTAACCAAATAGGACCCCCCTGTTAGGGAATCCCCAGCGAGGATGTGCCCTGTGTGAGGCTGAGTGCCGGCCAGGCAAAATAAACCACATGTAACATGAAAATTGGTTTTTTAGTAGCAAAGCCATTTTGGAAGAAAGTAAAAATGACTGAGTAAATAGAATACAAATTAAGTGCAAAGTAAATATTGCAATACTCATTTTAAAAAATAAAAAAAGCCAAAAGTTCGATTCAAGGGTTAGTTGGCTAGAGAGGGAGGAACAAGAAGTCAACCTAGGAGATCAATAAGGTGAGGTAATAATTAACCAAAATAATAATTGACTCTCAAATATAAGTGCAAATAAGGTTGAATAAGGGGCATTCAAAGGACACATTGTGCAAGACCAAGAGTAACGTCATCCAATAGAAACGGGCTTGAAAAAAGTTTCACCAACTCTGGCGCTTCTCCAGTCCACAGGCATGTGTGGGTAGGTCTTCATCACTATTATGGTAATTTCAATTACCCCACGAGGGGAGTTCAGATACCTCCTCCCCCTCCTCCCCAAAGATTAGTAGTGTTATACAGCCTACCGAACTAGGTAAAAACTAAGGCACAGCAGTCGCCAAAATCGGCGCGTGGCAAGTGTTCAGTGGCATTGCGCATGACAGCAAACGTCCCATCCAGTCACCATAAGTGCATTCATAAAAATGGAGGCCAGCTTTATGGGCCATTTAACGGGGTGCTTCGAAAGACGATCATAGCTCTTTTAAAGAGTGGGCGGAGCGCTGGGCTTGATGGAGCGGACAGGAAGGACAGCCCGACAGCTAGCTCCTCGTAAAACGACCATAACGCCAACAGATTTCGGAAGGATTTGTTATCTAGGCGGTAGACCTTGCAAAGTGCGGCACGGTTGTACAGATGACATCGAAAAAGGGGGCAAAATGTACTGTGAGCTGTATTATCGCCGCTGAAACATCAGTTTGTACAGCTGATCAAGTCCAGACGGACAAAAGGGCAGATCGTTGCAAAGATTGTGCAGTCACGTCAAACAGCCTGTCATCTGCCATCGTCGAAAAGAAGTCTCAGCTCAGATGTCAACAACCGTGCGGTTGTCCAGTCTTGGAATCCGCCCATTATCGATCGATAATTCAGGGTGAGGGTGATTTGGGAGGCGGGGTCTAATATTGGTAGATGGATTTTTGCAGACGATCGGTCGTTATATGATGAGGAATTAACATGATTGGGATAGCTTTATGAAATTGAACAGGGTTCATTTTAGCAGAACGGTTGCTACAACTTTCAGGTTTATAAATCCCATCGGTATACGCCATGCATTCGGCCTCTAGTCAGAATCGTAGAGCTGTTTCACCGGTCACTGCGCACTAAACTCCATTAAAAGTTACAGTCGAAACTTCCTTTCTTCCAAATAGCTATGCTACCGGACGAACGATCCCGGTGTTATGAGTGGTTTAGTTAGCCTGGAGGGCATCCGATCTCACAGACTCTGTAGGCACGACGCGACATATAGGGCCGCTAAGCTTTAGCAGCTTGGCGAACATGGACTTAGAAAAGGCACCCAGTAACTTCGGCTCAACACAGCCAGGCTAAGGTTATGGCCGAGGAATCTTCTCATTATTGCCCAGTACGCTGCCGGCTCTCCCCCCATAACAAGCTCTGGAACGAACCCCCAATCTCCCTCTGCATAACACCGCGTGGACTTCCTGCCGGTGAAGAAGGAAGAGCAAACCGGGTTCGCAGTAGTCAGAACCGTAACTTCGTCAGTTCGTAAGTTAAATGAATATCTCTCTCCAGAGCTAACAAGGTTCTAAGTATCACTATCCGAGAGTGGGCGGATCCGCGCACCTACGTGGGCCGGGAGGAGTGGCTGTGAGCGCGCCAGCCTTAATCAAAAATCTCCATAGCATAAACCGCGTAGCCCTTCCGCGGGCGCGACTCTTTGCGTTGAGCGAATTTGATGCGAGAGACAGCGCTACGGGGACACCGTACGCTAATACGTTTGAGAGTATTCAAGCGGTCCAACGGGACGAGCGACGATCGATTGATGGACAAGAACTGGAGAACAGAAGGAGGAGCTGCTCTTGCACCAAAAGAGTCAAGAAGAGAGGACAGTTGACATGGATACTTATGACAGGAGATACCATAGCTCTCCAGAAAGATATCGAGAAGTTAGTGTAAAACGTTCGCAATGCGAGCATATTCAGTTTCTAGGAAGCAACGGTGATATTGCTTTAGAGAGCGAGTAGATTCCTGTTCTTAACTCGTCTCCTAGCACAGCGAGCACTCACACTGCACCAATGCGAACACTGAGCCTCGTCCCAATGCCTGCACGCGCTCGACTACTTCGCACCGCTGGCGAGTCGCTTTAGACGAGGTTTAGCGTAACACCGACTATCAGCGCTGTGATTGCTCTCTTGTGCTAAAGATTCAGACTTCCGTATAGGAAGCGCAGCGCTCGTTTCCATAGCTCTCGGCTTGACACTGACATAGATAAGAGACAACTTCTAAGCTCTTATTATTTCGTTAAGGACGAGAGATAGTTAGCTTCTTCACGAAAATGCCAATCCTGAGCGCGCATTCCGAAATAGGGAACAGAGTCCCGACTATTTCCACGACAGAGACGACCTTCGTCGCTAATAATAGACTTACGAGACGATGGTGGTGGAGTTGGGTGTGAGTACACAAAGAGACATAATAAGCCTTTCATCACGTCGCATTGGTGAGTCAGATGATTTGACCATTTTTGCGCCATCAGAGCGTAGGACCAAGTTGTAGTTAGAACTATTATGCTATAGCTTTTTTACAGCCGGAAAATGTACAATAACGCCTTTTTATCTACAGATCTATTGCTCTAGAGAGATATAAGCAGAGAGCGGCTAGAGAGGCCCGCCATTTACCTTCAGTGGCGGTAGAGACTGCCAGGAATGGACTCCCGCGTTACTTGCCAAAACACTATTACTGTACCCCATGTCTCGTATACCACAGACCTGAGACGTCTCGAATGTCGATAAGAAAAGAGTACGGAGTGTAGAATAAGAGATTTACGAGTAGTGCCGATAAATTCACTCATATTCAGCCTGCGGAACTTCTTGAATGGAGTCACCCATGATAGACTACTGGAAGAACAAGTAAAACTTTCAAACTTATTAGCTCTCGACGACAAGTTCGCTGAAACACAACCAATCAGCACGAGTCCATCTCCGTGGTCATGATCGGCTCACCTCTGTAGTGTAACCTCGAACGCAGAATACACCATGTTCGTCAGCCGTGACTGAACCAAGTAAATCATCGTCGTCAAACAGAGGCACTGACGGTCCAAGGACATCATGCTTCACCCCATTCACCAAGGCGCGGGTTGATGGTGTGGACCGGCCGTACCTGGAATGGGAAGACCGATATTTTCTTTGTAGACCCGACTGAAGGTGAGCGCTGGCGGTTACATCAAGTAACCAAGAAGAATAGCCTCCCATGTGTCGCCCGTACCTTCCTTGGACAGACCTTCGTGCTGCACAGGTTTGGGTGCCACTTAACATAACACATGGAATCGAAGGGTTTTGGAAAAACTCCCGCCTACTTCGAATGGAAGGGCGTTTCGTACCTGATGAAGATGTAATATTGAAATATGTCCCCTGACCTGAACCCACTCAATTACCTAGTTCGGGCGGAGCTCAACAGGGTGGTCTACAGTGGCGGAGAAATCAACGATCTCGCTCAACTCCGGTACCCACTCACTTTGCGCGGCCGAATCTCTCGATGGCGCTCCTCCAGAAGGCTGTGGCGGAGTATCATTATAGTATTTAATGCGCTCTTTAATATGGTATTAAAAATGTCCGATAAAAATTTAATAAAGTGTAACTTATAGCGCCTTGAAAGTCATGGAGGCAAAATGACTTTTTTTTTTTGGCCCCCCCTGTATGTATGTAGTTCGCCAGCCAACGCCCTCTACCCTGTGGATACTGTAGATGAGTTGACCTCAAAACTACCGATTTCATGTTAGTTTATCCGAGGTGCCCCCCGCTCCTCCGCCCCGCTTGACGGCATAATTTGGAAAAATCTGTGGTAAGATGATTCTTGACTATGGGTGGGGGAAGTTGAACTTCAGGCAGCAGATATGGGGTAACGCCCTGGGTTTCATAATATCAGAAATTCTCTTCAACGCAGATGTTTCCCTGTCGAACGTCAACACCTAGTCTGGACCCAATAATTACGGCGATGAAAGTCAGACTTCCGCCCCGTATAAGGAGGTTCCCGCAAACTGTGGCACTTAAAATTGCCTCTTTTAGCGCCTGGAATTTTTTTACAAGTCCCTGTGCTGCGCTAACAAAAGGACTAAGAAAAATCATTTCTAAGAAATAGTGTAAACAAGTGAAGAATTTGTCAGTGTGGCTGCAGAGAGCAGAAAATGCCAGCAATTCGAGAGGGAGTCAGCAGCCGTTGACAAGTTCGCAGTACGGCCGATACAGCTGTCTCACATCACGAGAATTTATGAACACTTCAGCTTCACGCCAATGAGCCACCCCTTCAGTTTCGAGAAGTAATTATGTCGATATGACAATATTTTTCATGGCTACTTGATTGATTAATTATTTTTCCTCATGCGGTGTTTACAACATTTGGGACAAGCATCGAAGAATTCAATTATCGCTTGGGCTCCTTCATGAATAATAAGGACAAATTGAATGATGTCAGTCGCCTCCGTTGGTGTGCGCCACGCATATGACTTCTATCCGCGGTTGTAAATTAATTGAAAGCGTACTGGGCCTATGCAATGGCTTTTTTCTACGATTTGGTTGCACTGCTCAAGGCATAATCCAAACTGCTCAAGTGGGCGGGGACAGCAGATCACTGCTTCCTCCTCACTGGTGGCCGGCCGCACCTTTCAAGAGAGTGATCGGGAAAGGCACGCTAATCAAGGAGGCTGTATAAACTGTCTAGTAAAAATCGATATCGAAACGTTAATCGAATGTTAATTGAATGGAATAGTCAAACAAAAGGTGCAAATAGTCTGGGGGAGGCGCTCAGTCATACGTCTGACTCGTCCTACCGTATTGTTCTCCCTTTACCTAGATTCTTACCCTGCACGGTATACAATGCACGGTCTTCAATGGGAAGGAAACAGTCCTAATAAATATGAGACAAGAATAAAGGGGACTCAAACCTCTGTGGAGGATCACCATGAAAAATAAACCATGGGAGAAAGTTGAAGAGACAATGATGGCGCGGTTGCTAGTCAGGGGATCCGAGTTGCGGCAGCACTACGAATGCTGTATTGCGTAGCACTCGCACAAGGACCTAATTTATTTGACGCAAAACGTCTAATGAATAAGCTAGCTGGGTCTCATAAAATGAGTCAATTAGCGTAGAGGAAGGCTGCGGGCGTGTCGCCGAAATACTTCTAAACCCCACTCTAGTGACTTTCTCGTGGATCTATGAAATGATTCCCAGAGAGCAATCGATACATTTTTTATGGTAGCTGCAGCCTGGCTCGTCCGTAGCATGGCTGCGCATGCGCTTTCGAGCATGTGCGGTATTGGGATGGAGTGCCGATGTCAGTACCGCTCTCTCCTCAAATTCCCTCCTCCAGTACGACGCCCATCCCCCTTCCCCAGCTCCTAGCTACAATTTTCCCAAAGTTCCTCCCCTCCTTATACCAATTTCTGCATTTTTTCAAAAAAAAAACTGGTGCTTGAGGGGGAATAGGGGGGAATCCACTGCCAACCACCGAAATCAGCTATCAGAAATAGTGGATATATGGTAGTTCTGCAGCACCACCTGGACGATATTTAGTGCACGGGAGATTCGCGGTAAAGAAACAACCGAAAATTCCAACCTCGGCAATGGGCGGAAACAATTTCGGCAAGGGGAAATTTTGCTCTCATAGCCCAGGTCGGCTTACCGCCCTTTCCACCGTCGGGCCATGATCCTCCTAATGGAATTTCTCCCACCCTTGCCATGCCACCGGTTATGCTTGCAAAGCCGCGGTGGTAGTATGTGGTCGTGAAAATGAACACACGAACAGTGAGTACTGTAGCAGCACCCCTACGTATCACGCTGGCATGCCAGAAAGGCAGACCAGAGCTGATGAGGACTACATTCAGACGCAGCGTAGTTCTCCTACTGCCTTCGCGGAATGTGCACGCACTGAACCCCCCCCCCCTCCATTTAAGTTAAATCATACTTCTTTCAGTTTAATTGAACCAAACAATGACTTGCTGTGAGGGGAGCGATCGTGAACGCAGAAGTATTATTTTTTCTCTCAATGTGTCTCGTATTGTTGCCGTTTTAACTCTGGAGGATTCCATAGTATCAAAAAAGGGAATGGCATCGGGGGCGACGCTTTCAATGAAGTCTGCGGTGCGTCCGAGGTAATGAAGATGGCGCAAGAACGCAAAAAGATCCCTTCGTGAAAGACTTCTTGATCGAAATCGAAAATCGGAAGAGTTCTATGACGGTGGGAAGGTTGGTTGGTTTGGGCGGTATAGACTATACAGCTGAATCGTGGCTATGGGTTAGCAACCATTACGACCCGCTTCTCACCATACGCTCGTAATATTCCCAGTACTCTGTTAGAGCTTACTTCCTATGTTAATCTATTCAGTTTGCCCAAAGAATCGCGAAGCTTCCATTCCCTCTTACGTAATAACGATTTGCGGAGTTCTGTTGTAAACAAATGGGGCGGGGTTG
Organism: Cooperia oncophora; assembly: GCA_036418165.1. Taxonomy (NCBI): domain Eukaryota; kingdom Metazoa; phylum Nematoda; class Chromadorea; order Rhabditida; family Trichostrongylidae; genus Cooperia; species Cooperia oncophora. The sequence continues at coordinate 9,272 of MU948269.1, forward strand.
ATACCCTTTAGAAGCGCCGGTATGCTGATGGATAAGCACGGCGCTCGGCGCGTGGAGCGTGTTCTAGATCCATCGTCTTGCGACTAAACTTCAGCCTCTCTACGTTACCCACCTAGAAGCACAACAGAGAGTTCTGTGTGCCAACGTGTTTCCAGGAAACGCAATATTTGCGTCATGGAGCTCGTAAAATGAACCAAAAGAAAACTTGGCCGTCAGTTCGCATGAGCTTTTCACAAAGTAGACTGCTTCTGTAAGGTATTGCAGGCACGTACAATACTGGGCGTTATGGGCTAAACTGACGAATAAGTGCTAAAAAAGATGAAGCCAATGTCACCATTCATCCACTATTATGCCAGAAATACCCATCTTCATACAGGCCAAAAATAAAACACTTGTTCAGCTCAAGAGAAAGCTGCGAAATTACCATGAAAGCACTTCGGAGGCACATTCCACGTTAATCGTAAGGGCGGAGCTGGACACAGCACTATGCCTTCTCATCGGAAAATCCTCTGCAAAGCATTTTGACCAGTCTAACGGGATTCATCTCAGCACTGTCACTGAAAATGCCCCCAAGCAGAGAAATTGTGCCTTAATGACTGAGGAATAAGCCAGGGTCTTCAGTAACTGCACCTGGTCAGCTGTGCCCTTACAACACCTTCTTCAAATCCACCGTTATCCACCTTGATTGGTAGTTTCAGTAAAGCCGATTGAATAGTTTTAGAGGACTGTTTGTGAACTGCAAGATACGATGTCCAGTTTAACAGAAACTAATAAGAGTAACCGGTGAATCAACAAAATGCTTCCCCCCCACCCCCCCCCCACCCTGAGCTGAACAGCGCCGCTCTTTGTTGCTTGCACAAAAGCTTACGAGGGACTCTGTTGTTTTCTCCCTTTCTATCTTGCATGTGTTTCTGTCGGTCATATGGCTAGACTCCAGGTGGGATAAATACCAGACACATCTGTTTATTCAACCATGATACTCGCCAGGTGTTATTCTTAACTTTTAGGACACTTTCTGCGGTTTGAGGTCTGGATATGATTGATCAGATGCTAAATGTCCTATCATTGGAGGGGAAACGTAACCAGAATCATCAAAGGCGGCGCTCTAATTGAGGCCCCCAAGACTGGATGAGTATTTGAGGAAACGGTCCATCGCTGGACACTCGCTGTTGAACCTTCGGAGATGGCGGATCAGACCCCTGCGCGGGAGAGCTTGTGGCTCGCTAGCCTACGGATAAGCTGCACCCCAACTCTTCCTGTTTTAGTCGCTGTTATCAAAGTAGATGGAAAAGGAGAAGGTATTGATAGCAGGTAGCGCCGCCGCCACACCTTTGCCCGCAGATCGGATTTCAGAACCGATCCTGTCTTGGTTGGCCAAATCTTAAAACCTTACCACTACAATACAGAATAGAAGTCAAAAGCATGGCGCATCACGAACAGGGACTGATGAAACAACTAATTTCTCGTTCTCAGTGTGTTCCCAGTGCTTGGGAACAATGCGACTGTAACAAGATCGCTATCTCAGACGCTGCTATTTAGCTCAACCTTTCCTTCTGTAGCTCTCTCTCTCTCTCTCTCTCTCTCTCTCTCTCTCTCTCTCTCTGTTCTGGGTTATTCGTTGCACATTCAAGCTTATTAAAATAAATAAGTAACATTTGTGAAGGTGATATAGTGACAAAGGGCACCATTTTCCGCGCACTCGGCCAAGAGGTTAAGTCTGGGACCAACTTTCTCTCGGACTTCCATCCCAGTTGGTATCCAGGACTGCTAAAAAATCCAGCTTCGCCTTTACCACCCCCCACCCCCTCTTCCCCCCCCCCATTCTTCTCTTTATGTGCTATCGTATAGGCCAAATCGCATTCGAAATCCCATTACGATTCTGAGTGGAAGTAGAATGGGTGGATCGACCAACCCCAACGAAAACATCATCTTTTGTCATGAATGGGGCAATTGCAACAGGGCACGTCCTGTCTTGTATTTCCGGAGCATTACCTCCTTCCTCCTGCGTTAGGGGTTCCCATATATA
>MU948271.1:0-21323 GCA_036418165.1 Cooperia oncophora
AATATTCCAGTCTGGGACAACTGTCATCTTGTTCTGTGCTGGGGTTGTGTCAGCACGACAAGGATTGTGTCGAGATGAAAATATCGCAATTGCGACAGCAATTGGAGAACGAGTGATAGGATATGATAAAGTCTTTTCACCTGCTTGCATCAACGGCTGGTGTAATGGATTTGGCACCGTGTCAAACTCATCTCGCCTGGCACGCTCCCTCGTTCGCATCAAACCAGACTATATGTATTCATACATACAGTCCTCATCATTGCGGACCGGTGGGGCGTGGCAGTGCGGCTGCTTTGGTGCGGTTTGGCAAAATCGTTCTGCACCAGTTTTTGAAGCGGGCAAGTGCATTACTGTATTATATCCTTCGTATTACTCGTTTTCTACCACTTTTTGTCGCATACGCGTTGCAACAAAAAAGGCTGAGAACGGCTTCAACAGTGTGCGCACTCCTTCTGGCTGGCACGTGGCTGGCACGCCCCGGTCCGCAATGATGAGGACTGTATATCCAGGCAGCACCGCAGGGGAGACGGAAAAGAGAATCGTGATTTGCCGCGCCGCCGCGCGCGACGCACCGTCGTCAGGCGATAAAAGGATAAAGGATAAAGTCTTCGCCGTTAATCAATCCCTTTGTGGGATGCGGCACGCATTCTACTTCCATTCAGAATCGTAGTGGCTTATTGAATGCGATGTGGCCTATACAATGACTTGCGGTGGCCAGCCGATGTACAAGTCAGTGTTTTATCCTCCCAGACGAATCTGGTACCAATTTACCGTCCCCGGAGGGTAGAAGGCTTGGTTGGCCTGGGCGGGTGTCGACCTGGGATTCGAACCCAGGACCGCGCGAGTGGTAAGCGCGCCACTTGTCACTACACCACCTCCACCTCCGTCAGGAGGTAAGCGAACTGTGCGTCAGCTTTTCGATTAGAGCAGCAAAACTCGTGAGAAACGTTGCATATTTTTATTTTTATCAAATTTCCGCAAATAGTTTACGCGTTTTTCGTCGTTTCTTCCATCGCAGACTGTGTTAGAAATATGAAAACATAGAGATCCCCAGTCAGAACCGCTAGCCGCTAGCGCGATTCAGTGACACCCTTTCCCGTCCCTTCGATATCCAAATTCGAGTGGCTAGGGGGGGGGAACAAGTCTTTTGTCGCGCGCTGTCGCCAGCCACGCTGACCAGCGCGACAAATTACGATTCCCTTGCCATATAACGGCACCGCAGCCGCTCCATGCCAATCCCTTCGCTTCACATTGCACTTCGCAAATGAAGTGATACGACCATAAGCATCGGTCGGTTATTTTTGGACCAGTCGGATCGCCCAGCTGTCGCCGGGCGCTCCTCCTTCTGTGACATGGCCCGGCTTCGCTCATCAGCCAAGAACTGAAAAGCAGCGCCCGTTCCGTCAAGACGCAGAAGCAGCAGCAGCGCCCCGCATCACAGAAGGAGGAGAGCCGGCCTTAGCCAGCGATCCGACTGGTACGTTCATAACCTACACGGGAATAGTGCAGCCTGTTAGGATAGCCGCTGAAGCAGCCTATAATTTATGCATTCTGTCCTCCTAAAGCGTCTTGCTTTGGAATGCACTCCCGCATTCAGCAGTGGAACCCTTTAAATGGCCCTCACTAAGGTTGTTGATGGAAGATAATTGTGGTAAGAGTGATCAATTGCTGCTGTTCATAACATCTCTGTAAACAAACCCCATGCATTTGGAATAGAGCTAGCTTAGCGGTCGTACATGATGTCGTTACTAATAAGCAGTGAGAAATGAGTTACGGTCCTCATCATTGCGGACCGGTGGGGCGTGCGTTTGGCGCGGTGCCAAAGTCGTTCTGCACCAGTTGTTGAAGCGGGCAAGTGACATTACTGTATTATATCCTTCGTATTACTCGTTTTCTACCACTTTTTGTCGCATACGCGTTTCAACAAAAAGGCTGAGAACGGCTTCAACAGTGTGCACACTCATACTGGCTGACACGCCCCACCGGTCCACAATGATGAGGACTGTACGTTAGAATCATTGAGATCGTTATACGGCGTATTAATCCTACACGTCTTGGGGAGTTACGTGCCACTTGCTTTCGAATCGAGCAGTTGTATTTCTCGGAACACCGTACTCATTGTCAGATGTGACTAATCTAAGGGAACTTGACTTTCGTGGTCAATTCCGAAAGTTGTGGCAAAACTACCAGTCTGCGACTTTGGCTTGTTCCGAGTTTTTTTTTCACTGCTGTATTTCATTCTCATTACGGTACTGTTACTACTGAGAATTTTTCAACCGATGAACTATTCAGCATTTCTAACAAATGAATGTTTTCAAACGTGTGGTAAGCACTAGACATTGGCAATGATCATTAATGAGGGAGGTGGGAAGAGAATGGTGGTATTCCACAAACGGCGGTCAGGCTAAGGTAAGAGATCGATACAGATGTCGTGCCAATTAACAGCCTTCTAAGGTTCACTATGCGATGCGCGGCTTAGTACGCGTCGCCAAACTAGGATTCACAGCTGAAGAAGAATCGTCAGGAAACTTCGTCCGTAGATGCCCCGAGTTTGCTCTGAACGGGTGCTCTCGCGTGGAATCTAGTCTACTAATAAGTAATCTCACATGTACCTGTTGTAGTTGTTAGAATAGACGGAGAAATAGGTTCCTTTTTCTTGCTCTGAAAATGAGAATAATACTGAGTGGTCCTACGCAAGTACTTGAACACCTGCAGAACTTACATGTCGTCCACAGGGTGCAACGGACATGATGAGAACGACAATAGGTAGTGAGTGAAGCAGCGCGTCAAGGTACACCATGGTAGATTCCATGTTGTCTTTACAAATGGTAGGGTTAGGAGTTCAAGCGTGAAATGCAGTGGGCTATATTAAAATTGCTCGGTTGTGTGGCCTTCTGTTTATATACCTTTTCAATGTTTATTATCAGTTCATTTCTCATTTTTACAAGATGCCATAGGGCTGACTCTGCTTCATACTTCATAACAACTCAGTCGATTCAGAAAGCAGGTTAGGTTTCACTAGCTCCTCGCATACCCTGCTGTCGTCCATTTTCTAATTTTTTTTCATTGATATTGTCTCGTGGTTCAATCCCTCACGCTCCAATATTCCTTCCCAAACGCGAATTTTGGAAACATAGCCATTTATTGAATGAAAGTCATCGGAAGGGAAGGGATTTTTTCCAAGGGGGTCCCACCTCTTGCATTCTCTTAGGCAGCCTTGATACTTCGCGGCAGCGGCGGCGATCGTTGGCACGTGCAGAGCTCCTGACGGCTATTACCTGGACCGCACGCCTTGTTAAATAAGGAAACCCAACATGTGGGACCTTTTTTCTCCTAATAATGGCTGCTAACTGGAAACTTATGGTTTTCTGTACTTACGAGGATCTAGAATTTGAGGAACGGAGGTTTCACCTTTTTCAGGAAAAGGGCAGCTTCACTGCCCAGGTGAGTTTCTTTTCGTTTCTTTTGTTCACTGTTTCAATTTATATGAGTGTTTCAAAAAATTCCTATTGGCTCACTGTTCCAACTGCTTAAGTATTCCTAATTTACAAGTTGGGTACAAACAACAAAAAAAAAGAAACAGAAAGATACTCACCTGGAATCAAAACACAAATCCTTTGTGCAACATCAATGAGGGGAGAAGTTTATAACTTCACCAGTCGGATCGCCCAGCTGTCGCCGGGCGCTCCTCCTTCTGTGACATGGCCCGGCTTCGCCGGGCCATGCGGATTTGCCGCGTGCTAAGTTACGGATCGTTGACCAACCACACTGTAAGGAATCTTCTGCATCAGCCAAGAACTGAAAAGCAGCGCTCGTTCCGTCAAGACGCAGAAGCAGCAGCAGCGCCCCCCCCCGCATCACAGAAGGAGGGGAGCCAGCCTTAGCCAGCGATCCGACTGGTACGTTCATAACCTACACGGGAATAATGGAGCCTGTTAGGTTAGCTGCTGAAGCAGCCTATGATTCATGCATTCTGTCGCCTTAAAGCGTCTTGCTTTGGAATGCACTCCCGCATTCAGCAGTGGAACGCTTTAAATGGCCCTCACTAAGGTTGTTGATGGAAGATAATTGTGGTAAGCGTGATTAAGTGAATTGATGCTGTTCATAACATCTCTGTAAACAAACCCCATGCATTTGGAATAGAGCTAGCTTAGCGGTCGTACATGATGTCGTTACTAATAAGCAGTGAGGAATGAGTTCTGTTGGAATCATTGAGATCGTTATACTTGAGTCATATCGATCGCATTGTTGTTGTGAGCGGTGAAGCGGATTTTCCCATGTTACCTTGTCACTTTTAGCTCCTATCACTTCCGTACCCGCCAATAACACTCCCGTCCCGTATCACTATCATATCACCCTGTATCGCCTCTCGGATCCGAGGTCCCACTGTTGTAACCTGCGTTACGAATTTGATGACCCTTCCCCTTCCGAGGCCGCTTATCGTATCTTATCAACTGTTATCACTTTCTGTCGCCCGCCAATGATGTTCCCGTCCCACACCCTATATCACCTCTCGGATCCAAGGACCCACTGTTCCTGTGAGCCGCACTGTGAATTTGGTAGTCCTTCCCATTATCAGATCTTATCAGCTGATATCACATCCTGTCACCTACCAATAATGTTTTCGTCCCACCCCCTATTTCACTGCTCGGAACCAACGTCCCACTGCTGCTGTCACCCGCGTTATGAATATGACCTCCCCTTCTAACGCCTCTTATCGTATCTTATCAGCTGATATCACTTCCTGTCACCCACCAATTGTGTTCCCGTCACACCGCCTACATCACTTCTTGAAATCAATGTCTCACTGTTACTGGGACCGGCGCTATGAATTTCGTGACACACAGACAGACGCACACACACACACAGACATACTTTAGCGATTATAGAGAGTAAGATTTCTAAGCCTTGAAGAATGAGACAAGAAGAACAATGAGAAAACTATGCCTGAACGGACGTTTTCAACGCGCTTTTTTCGCAATTTCTAACTGAAAAAAAAAATAGAAAAAGAAAAGCTATTAAAACGGGTCCATTATTCCTTGTCTCAAAACCAAGGCTTAGTACCTGAGACGATTGCACTTAAAGACACGTTTTGCGATAAACCAAGGCTAGGTTTTCATAACCGTGCCCCGACGGTCAAGCAAGCAACGTCAGAGGCTATGCTGCTTACAAAAGTTGAAAAACAGCAAGCAAAACGCGGCGCGCTCAGCTTTTAGGCCCATTGGCGCCCGATAGGCCCATGCCGGCCTCCGGTGATCGTGTCGTTGTGACATTGCCATTGTGCTCTCTCGCTCGTCGTTTTCTGGCCTCTCTCGTCTCTTATCAGTGTCTCGCCGCCTTTTGCCATCCACAATCGATCTTGACCACCTTACGCTCGTCCGGTGATCATGATCAATTGAAATAAAGAGGGTCTTATTGCGGGCGCTTTTTCGTGGTTCCTTCCCTTCAATTAAGTCAACAACCACAGGGCAATTCTATTTTTGAACTGTATTACCTATGAAGTGTGGTCGCGGGAATTGCCTTTAAAAGAAAAAAGAGAACACGAAATTGAGCCGATTCTTCCTAAAAGCCTTCAGAGCGGTCCAAGTAATAGCGTTGGGGCGCGCTCTGTCGCGTGCCGACGATCGCCACGATCGCCGCGATCGCCGCTGCTGTCGCGAAATATGAACGCTGCTGGCGGCATGACGGTTGACATTATAGCCTGACATTGTTCCCGTGCTTGTGGGCAGTATATGGAGGTGTAGTGAGAGGTGGTTGCGCTTGAACTATTCCCTTACTCCAGGCACCTAACACTATGGATGAGGCTGACGCTTTTCATAAAGTTCATAGTGGTCAGCATGGCAATTGTGGGGTTCAAACTGGGCTGGTGATGCAGGGCGACGATGGACGGAGCATGGCAGCTGGTGAAATGTGGCTGTGAGAAAATTACAAAGGGGTAAGTACTCACTGAACGAGGATAGGCGCTGTAATGCACGCCGAGTTTTCGCCTTGAAAGAGTGTGATATCAGCGGCAGAAGTAACACTGCACGTGAAGACCGATTTGAGGTAATTCTGCGACTCTAGTTTTTTTTTAACTTCAGAAAGTGGGGTCGTAATGTCCATTGGTGAATAGACGAAGTTCGGCGAAGAGGCTGACATTTCGGGGTTGTAATGATTCCAAAAAAAACTGCTTCTTTGTTGCCGATTGAGGGTGTCACAATACAAATTTAAAAAGCCTGTTTTTCACCGAATGTTTCTGCTGCCTTGTTGGGAGACGTGCTAGTTGTTAAGAAAGTGCGGAAAGGTTCAGACTTTATAAGTCGTGAGGCGACTGCTTAATTCAAACCATTTTCGTCGAGCGTGCCATTTTCTATACAGCCAAAACACTTTCTTCGGTACATTTATTACACCAGCAAAACTAGTGTTGTCCTCGCAAAATCGGGCGTGACGCATGGGCTTGCGACGTGGTCACAACTCACTGGTTGCCACTGTGGGTCACTTACTGGTGATCAGTTCTCATCGTCGTTGGGGATTCCTTTAAAGGGGATATTTGGGCTGAGAAAATTTTTTTGCTATGATTTTCTTGTTTCAGGGACGTTGTAAAGGGAGGGGGGTCATATTTGCTCGTTGCTAGGGGGGGTCGTATTTCCTTCTGAAACTGCTGACTTCTCGTCGTTTTTCCTCTTTCAGGTGTATCAAGCCACCTTTTTGGGGTGGGTATCGCACGGACTCGACCAAAACCCCCAACCAGTGATGTGCCTTGCTGGTGATGCGGAAGTCATATTCTCGTAGAAACTGCTCCAACAATTCGCACGCGACACCGCGATCAATGGCGTACGTCCTCATCCACACAAGAGAATTAGATGCACTTCACCTCAGGGCACTCCACCTGTAAAAGGAAAAAAACTGCACGATTATTCAACTTCAATGGGGCATAGGGAATTTTCTGGAGGTTGAAGTCGAGAAAGTTGGCCGCTGTGTTCGAATTCACTCGATTTTTTTGACATCAAGTGCTCATAGACTGATGTTCGTTGGCTTTTTTCTCTTTTCTGTTCCACCTTTTGAGTTCATGTGGCAGCTGTGGCAGCAAAATCGAGTCCATTTGTCACGAGTGAAGGTTATGTCAAGGTTCCAGTCCTTGTTTCCGCTTCCACTGTCACCATCTATTGCGGTGGTGTATATGTACAAATGTCAAAGCGCCGGTCTCGCAGATACTACTGGAAATCTGCAGCGCTAAGCACGCAACACCTCATTCGTCGAATAACGTACCCTGTTGGACTTTACTTGTTCTTCCTTCAAACATAGAAGCGCCAGATAGATTGCGTTCTCTCTCGCTTACAAAGGCTAACTGTCATAATACAACGATTAAGATTTTGCTCTTTCATTGAAGATCCTTCAATTTTTGGTTCATACATTTGGAAAATTAATTTAACTTTATCATGAAATATGGTCCACACCATGATAAACGACCGAAAGATATTAGTGATTCTTCTTCGGTGGCAATTCTTCTCGCCTGCGTTTTGCGGGCCTGAAAAAAAACCGGTAATTCTCACGCAATATTACCTGTATCCTACATTGGAATATTGGATCACCCTATTGAAAAAGTTGGAAGGTTTCAATCTAGCACAATCACACGAGGAGTGAAACAGCTAACCAGGGAAGGTGGACGAGGAGCTCATGTCCACCTTCAGAATCTGCGAAACGGTCGGTTTTCTGAAGGGAGTTGTCGAGGTTTTTCTCACAATTTTCATTGAAGGCGCGCTGGTGCTCAAGGGCCGGCACCCGCTAGCGCCATGGGGCCGGCACCTGTAGCGCGCGAATTAATCAACTTCGAGCGAAACGGGTGCAGTATTCGGTTTGGGAGGTCAAATAACCCCCATGATTGGCCACCTAGCAAACTCTTAGATTTTCTCCCAACTTCGAAAAAAGTTGGGTTGGGTTAGTTACTCCGTCAGGGAACCGTTTTGCGAACAGAAGGTAGATTTGACTTTATCGTCTCAAGACGCGTATAACGGTGCACGCCTCTTGGAAATTTCGGACTGACTTGTTGACCTTCAGTGGTAAGAACTAATATTTCAGTCTCGGATTAAGTGGGTCATGTTGTTGTCCATGACCTGCTTCATGTTTCCAGATAGCGTTTGGAACTCTTTAGCTTCTTTTAGCAACAAGTGTTGATGATGTTGATACCAGTTACGGCGAGCCAGTGGCATGGTCGAGCGAACCTCATGGAATCCGCAAAGTAGGGTCGTATCCATATCGTAGGCTCAATCCTACCATGAACTGAACGATCTTCTGTCCTTTTTTGCACTTTTGATCCGCATGGCACTCTGTGATTCTTGTGACTTCGCACATTCCAGCTTTTCACGGATTACAGGTAATTAACCCTTCCCGGAACCCCTCTCCCTGAAAAACCCTGTTTCCTGGCTCGTTACATGTTTCTTGCACGTTTCGATGGTTTGGCAGCCGCTGTCCTCTATCTGTCTGCGTCACCTGGTTTCGCAGCAGGACCATGCACACAAGTTCAAGGTGTCACGTAACCGAATTCACTGTAAATGAAAGTCACGTCTTTCACGGCAACATAGCAACAAGTCAATACTTCCAAATACGGCAGGGAACCGATTAGCTGGACCAGAGGATTTTTTGTGTTCCCATGTTCCATGAATTCAAATGGATTTCTCTACGTCGCTGCGGTTGTGAATGGGACTGACTGTCTTTGATGAACCTGAACTGACATAGCCTTACTAGTTTCCAAACATTTAGACACGTGACCTATCCTAACCCCTTCGTTTTCCTGATGAATCTCTATCAATTGGCCAACTAGAATACTTCCCATCTATGGAGCTCACCTGTTTGCCACAACATCTTCGCCGCTGCAGTAAGGTTTCGGCTTTCCGTGGAAACTTTTTTGCGCTCCCTAGAAATATAGGTCTCACACAATCGCGTCACGCGAAGAAACACTAGCAGCGAAATTACTCTCGAACAAAACAGATAATTTTGTCTTAAATAACCAACTCGTTCAAAATTTCGTCATGTACTTTGTTAATATAAGCGCTGTTTTTGAAGCTCGTTCCTCCCTTTGTACGTTTTTGCAACAACTATGGTTGATATCGTCGCAACCGACGGAACGGCGTCAGGAGACATGGAATGAGCCAACCCCTTCGCAGGCCTTCCTGACACTCCCGTGCCAAGAGTGACGATATCAGCTGCACGCTCACCTATGTCCGTAATTGCTTACTTTTTTTCAGATTTTGAAGAGCTTCCCGACATAGCTTCTGACCGTCAACAGAGACAAGTGTTTTTCTCAAAAAATTTCGAACGCGGAGGTGATAGGAAAGCAGCTGGCGAAAGAGAGTATACAGAGAGTCGGCTAGACAGTAATAAGGCTTTTTTCCTACTGGAAGTTCGGCGTGAAAAATAAGGCCTTTCGTAGTGCACTTCATACACTTTGCTAGAGCGTATTGTGCTGTGTTGAACAATATGCTCAGTTCTGATTGAACTGAACTACCGGTGAGCCTCATGTGTTGTAAGTCCTTCTTAGCAAACTGAGTACTCGCTCAAATATGCTTTATTGATGAGTTCTCGCTGTAATAACAGCTTCGTCAGACCTCAAATCACAAAATCAAGCACACTCTATATTACAAAGCTTAACAGCAACTGAATATTTAAAAATAGATCAGGTTGTCAACAACAAAGTTTTTAGGTACCAAGTAGTGTAATACAATGTATGCAACACTGCTCAATTGTTAACAGCACAATTATAACAAATAGATGTCTTACCCTGACAGCGCTACCCATTCAACTAAAAGTCACCGGAAATGCGACGACACCGTGACACGGGTGACATTTCTAAGGAGTTCCCTATCGCAACCGCTAAGATATTAGGCTCATCGCTCCCGTATGCTCATTCCTATTAGTAGTTTCGGGGGACAGTCGATCGATAGCAAACGCTTCGAGCAATTTCCTTTTTAGTGGGGCTTACATCATGTGGTGTAATACGGAATGTTTAGGAAGGGTGGTGCCTCTGCTTAGGTAATAGTAATGCAATTAACCACGTAATCTCCTTTATCGTCGTGAAGCTAGCATTTCGACCATCTTGGACTCTGAAAAGCTTGCTGAAAACATCATGACATATGAAAAAAAATGTGGCTGTAATACACTGAATATCCCAGAGATGGAGAGTCTGCACCTGCGTACTTCATTCAGACCTGGTGGCAGCAGTTCTTCTGGAGGTTACTATGTACTATTGACTATTACTATTGTACTATTGACTATTGTAGTTTCAGAATAATTGCAACTATGACTTCGTCCAGTGCAAGATAGGCTAAGCCTAGCACTTAATGGAAACATTCCACGATCAACGAATCCTCCGCCATGTTCAAGTGAAGTGCGCAGCCACGTCCACTCATTGCTGCGATGTGCAGTGTAACATCACGTATGTACTGCGCAGACAATACTAGCTATTAGTCATGCAAAACTGTTTATATGGTCATCTGTGAAGGATGCGGTCAGAAGTATGTAGGTGAGACCATGCGACTACTTTATAAACGGGTTAACAAACATATGCCAGCATTAGGAGTTGTTTTTTCTTATCCAGGAATCGGATTCTCACAGCATCGCACACTGCTTCACATGGAAGAGGCCCCACACTTCTAAAACTCACCGTAGTACGCCGCACAAAAGGAACTCCATTAGAGAAGTTAGTGCTCAAGACGCTTGCTATCAAGCGACCTTGCTACGAAATTAACGACAGAGAGTAGCTTGTGAGAGCGATGAGGCCAATATCTCAGCGGTTGCTTTATGGAAATTGTTCGAAGTGTCACGCACGTCGCGTTTCTGGTGAGTTTCAGTTAAATGATTAGTGCTGTGAGTTTGAAACGTCCATTTGTTATAGTTGTGTTGAGAAGGGTCGGCCTTGTTAGTTATTTTAAGTAACTGCTGTCAAGATTTGTAGTATTGAGTACGATTGGTTTGTAATCAAGGTCTGAGGAAGCTGCTATTACAGTGATAGCTCAACAATAACATTTGAGCTACTCCTCAGTTTGCTGGAAAAGGACGTTCTCAGTTTTCTAGGATGATATAGTTCTGCACCACTTTTCGAGATGATCTTTCATGTCGACAAGAATGGGTATTGTATTACAGTCACCACCATTTTACCTTCAAATGACCTGCTGAAGTTTTTTTTTGGGTAGGGGTAGGGGGAAGGCGAGATCGACTTGAGCCATGTCTTATGGGCCAACCAGTAGCGAACGCAAAACAGTAAATCGTTACGATAGTAATGGATTTTTGCGCAACAGGCCAAAGATAAGCAGGCTAGTCCAGCGAAACTACATTCTGATCTACATTTGTTTATTCAAAACTTTGTCGTCAATACAATATGGTGAAACGAAGAAGGACCACAAGTGGTCAAACCGTTGCACAAAAGGAAATTGTAAATGAATGAAGCAAAAGGCTCGTTTGACCTGCGCGTGTCTTGCTTTGCAACAGGCCGTCCAAGCTGACAGCGTCCATCGGCGAGAATCAGCGTTCTCAAGCACACGCCATCGTCTGCCACTACGAAAGTATGAATATGCGACCTGCGAAACGCAGCGATCCACACACAAACCTTCCAGCGTCAACAAGGGCTAGGGTCTATCGATGTTCATTTCCAGTATTACAACCGGCAGGTACCGCACCAGCGAATAAGAAGCAGAGTTGTGTGAGGCTAGGCGAGCGCAGCGTGCTCGCTCGCGCGGGAGTTGTGGCGTGTGAACCGCACCGGCTCTCACCAACACTGTACTCCCAGTCGCCATGGTGACCGCGGCGATCACTGGTAGATTCACTGCACACTGGCATCGTCTTTCTATCCTTCAAATGCTGATGGTCGCTGCCAGCAAACTATAACGGTAGGCTCACAAACAACCCGCCCAGAGCACCGATCGCTAATATACGGACTTTTTTATAAGGACAATGCCATTTCAACAATACTCATTCTACTTTATTTATTGAGTCATCTGGTAGCAGGCATGGTCGCAAGTGTACGATGCACCGTACAGTGCCATGACGCAAGTGACATTACACTCTTTTTTGAGCATAAGAAAAACCAACTAGCTCATCTGCCAAAACAGAAAATACTGGATCCGCTGTTTTTTTTACAACTCACCGAATTTGATTCTTTTTAATGTGGGCCTTTTCACTATTCATGCTATAGCTCGGAGTATTCTGAAACTCGCGCACTAAAGTTATTTAAAATGAAGGGTATATGTTCCGCCATTAAAGACACATTACAAAATTTTTTTTACTTGACAGGATCGCCTTCAATACGAATAACAGGGTACATTACCCGCAGGTATTTGCACCTTTACTCACTCAAGAGTGCGTGGACAAAATATGAAGCGGGCTTATGACGTGAGCCTCGGCGCATCTTCCTCCAGAGTCCACCAATAAAATGTAAATCCACTTTTCTTCGTGAGGCCTCCATTCGGCGTTATCGTTCCGCCTACCCCACGCTTCTCCTCGTCTTTGCACCTCATAAACAACGCCATTATTTATTGAAAGGTCATCTGGTACATCGTGATGCGCAGAGTGTACGGCACGGACATCGAAGTTTATGTTAAAGGGGGGAAACATAACCTACCGCATTTATTCTGCTACGGCTTGAACTGAAACGCCACGGTTAATGGAAATCTTATGCATGATTATCAATCACTGTGCCCTACTCTCTCGCTTTGAAATTTGCATAGAAGAAAGGTCAATATAAGATGCAGAACACTAAACCCGTTAACGAGCGTACGCCCCATCAATTTTTGAAGCCAGTCACACGCAGTCTTGCAATCCAGGAACCGCCACAGTGACCGTCGCTAGTGATCCGAGCGCTTAACGAGCCTGACGTCTTTAGTGACGAGTCTTTCTCATCATTCCAGGTCTGCGCTCTCGATCAGTCCCCAGCCACGCGAAATGCAAGCATCGTAAAGGTCGAAATAATGCTGAAATTCCGAGAGCAGCATCTTTCGTACCAGTATATCTACATGAAAAAACCAGCTTCGCGTTTCTTGATGTGAGCTAGCTATGAAGCTGAGGCTTCTTAAGAGTCTCTCCCCGATTCTGTTGATGATTGAAGTTTTTTCTTGATTCTAACGAGACCAGTCTGTTTTTTCTAGTTTGGAGAAACGCCATATATTCTCTGTACCACAAGCCAGTATCCACTTGGCGCGAGAAAGGGTCTTGACTGTGACACCCCAAGGTAGTGGCACCGCATGCTGGGAAGGGCAGAGTCGAATGTGCCGACATGCCTTCATCGCAGGCCTATTCCAGGCACGGACGCCAAATTTCGTTGTTGGATCATTTCCTGAAAAATACGACCCCCCCCCCCTAATTCCATCTTCAAGTACGACCCCCCTCCCCACGTTACCTCTTCCCTAGATTTTTCCAACCTCCTACCACTTTGTCTATTTTTTCCCAAAAAGTTTCTGGTTTTTTTTACAAAATTTTGCTGTCGAGCGGGGGGGGGGTCGCAGTACCTACGTACGTCCCAAGCACGTCCAGCACTCTGGCGCTGGTGTAGCATACTGACAATGCGTACGAAGGAAGGTCGACTGAAGAGCTACAACAACGCCCACAAGAGGACTCACGATGTGACGATTAATAAACAGATGAAAGTACATTCCCGGACTTTTCTGATCGTAGGAGCACATTTGCTTGCAATTGGGAAGCCCTATCTAGAAGTTACACCTTTCAAAAACACCTGCGTGAAAGCCCCATGCATGGCGCATTGCATATGTGATGCCAATTGGCGCCCAATGGCCTATTACCTGATATGCTTGACGAAAACATGTGTTTCAGAAGCATACCAAAGTCTTCGAGCCAACTGGAGGTTTCCTGGCCTCGGAGGGGTTGATTTTTCGGTGTCGTGGGGGTGATTACAAAATGATCACAACGGGGAATTTTTTCGAATAGTAGGTCTAGGAAGGAAATTAAAACCTTGCTGGACCCGGCACAGTTCTTTTTTTTACGAAAGGTCGTGTATGAAGCTTGCCATGGACGTCCAAAAGCGTAGCGACTCGCGGTTCGCAAAAATGATCACAGATGGATCACAAAGATGATCACAACGGGGAAAATCTCTGGAACCGGAAACGTTTTTGAAAATCGCTTGATTTAGTGATCACAACTATAGCTACTGCTCATAATAACCAACCTAGCTCTACTCATTCCCACTTACCCTCTCCGATAGCTTCACTTTCAACGAAGTTATGGGTGTTCAAATGAGGGGTACTTTTCACGTGTTTGGCTTGAAATTGGCTCCAAACCGTAAAATAGCGCGCACCAATGCGCTTGTATGAGCGCGCTGACCGCGAACAGCCAAAATTCAAAAGTAATCCATAGTTCCGGTTCCCAGCTGAGCGGTGAGTTTTTTCTTATCCATTTTATTGTGAATTACTTTGTTGTTTGTTTTTTTGACAGTTTGATTTTTTTTGTTGAGTTTGTTTTTTTGTGGATTAGAAATTGCTCAGGATTCAATTTCTACGGTTTCATAGGTAGCTTTTGCAATGGATTCTTTTCTAGATTTTGCGGATTAGTGGATTGGGATTTACCTAGACCAGATGAGGGTTGGTGGGCGAAGTGTCTTGAAGTTTTTTGTGAGGAAGGAGGAAAAAGTTTCAGCAATATTTTTTTTAGTTTTTGGCCTAGGAATAGTTCGATAGTGCCTAGTTCTATTTATTGTCATCTACATCGTCCCTTTTGAGCTTCTTTTTACTTGTACCGTGTATCACCGCTCTCTCCACTTCAACATGGGCCATGCGTTTACGACCCCCCCTCCATCGCGGGCAAATACGACCCCCCTGTTGTGATGATCACAAAGATGGCGTGCCCTGCTCCCAGACATTGGTGGGGCGATTTTGATAAATATACCTACCGTCCCCGCCTTTTTTGAGCCTGGTTTTCTCGCCTCAAACCCCCTAATTTCCTTTCTCAAACATAGCACATGTGTAAATCCGGAGATCTGGTGTGATTTATGCATGACGTAAAATATTCCCAGCCTCGTGGAGGCCGCGGTAGTCCGCTTGCTTGCTTATTCCGTCTTTCTACCTAGAACTTTTCGTGCACATTGGCCACAGCACGTGGTGTATTGGATATTTCAATACCTGTACCAACGAGCTGCACTGCTCACTGCTCTAACGATTATCGAACTAGTGTAGGTACCGCCTAGGCAAGAAACTTACCATGTCCTGCGTTCTTTTGATTGAGGCTTCTTCTGAAAGAACTTCTTCATTTGTTCTCATGGTGCTGCGCTACATTCATAAACCGTTTCTCAAAGATACATTCCACAAATAGCGAAGTCAAATCCAACTGTACACCTCAGAGGACAGCTTTTCCCCGAGCAGGATTAATGAGCTTCACAGCTGCACTAGCGTGCCACTTTCTCCGCCCAAACTGCACAGGAACAGGGCTGGACTATAGTGATACGCCGGGCAAGTCCGAACCCCGCCCGTGCTATCCTCACTGTGAAGCGCATGCGTGGATCAAAATCACCACCCACCCAAGAAACCCATCAAAAACACGCAACTTAGCAGTACAGAACAGAGGGAGAGACAACTAGGGCATTTGGCTATGGCTAGGCGTGTAGCTGGCCGTGTTAGAGCGCGGAAGGAGTATGAGTAGAAGTAGGCACCCGGGTATCATTACCCTCTAGCCTCTTGCACTTTTGACAAGAGAAAATGGCGCGATACTGCAGCTGCAAACCCGTTCACCTCCCAAACGTCAAGGGTAGGATCCATGGAGGTGTACAGTTTGTCCTCTGAAGAATCGCTTCCATGAATGAAGAAGACCGACCTCAAAAATAAATGCGGGTGATTTCGTGGTACAAGCTGGGGAACAAGGGTGCGGTGCCTGATTTCTCTTACGGGGGCCTCACCCAACCTACGTGCATCTTTCGTCGAGGCTCTGAACTATCGAGGAGCATTGGATTAGCTGCGATAAGACGCGCAATAGTGGCATCATAATAGGACTGGTTTGATAGGAGAAGAGACGTAATGTCGCTGACTTCTAGAAAAACCAGAAAGAGGAGTGATCCATCTGACATATGTAGTTTTGGCACCTATCTGCATACTCCAAAGTCAAGAATGAGCGCCGTGATTGACGTATTGAAGGAACTCTTTTATGGATTGGAAAAGTAGCTACAGCTGGCTGTAAACGTCACGTGGTAAGGCTCAGCACAACAGGCTTATGGGAAATTAGGTCCTTGGGTCATTGTCACATACACGGCGCCGGGACGCATCTATAGCTGATTCCAAAACAAGTGCAGTTCACCAAGCGGAAGCGACCTACACATACGTTCGTACACTGCCTCCAATGGTACCTATTCTAGCCCTCAGTGAAGCGAAGTCGGTTGTAGGACATCAGTTCTTAAGGTCCGGCAACTTACGCGGGTCCTAAGCTACCCGTGAAGTTAGCCTTTTCGGCATCTTAATGCTGCACAGATCCCTAGCCGCCGAAGCGTCTTACCGCTTCATGCATCCACTGTCCCTGAAGCATCCTACTCCTGCATGCACCCGTGCCGCAGTGAGATGCTTCAAATGGTTCACACCAAGGCAGTTGACGAAATATACAGGGTGACCAAAAAGTTCTGGCAATTTCGTGTTTGTGCGTTTTTGAATGGCCATTATGGTCTGTTTTCTCTCCGATGGGTTATTTGTATTCCGCAAGCCATTTCGAACTACCGTACGAGTCATCTATCCAATCACTTTCGATTTCTCCTCGCACTGTCTCGAAAAATCAAAAAGTTGCAGTTGTTGAAACCCATCTTCTGGTCGGTGCTTGTTGAAGAATGTGCTCGCCACCGACGAGAAAAATTTTCGATCACAACTACCGGAATTGTTGTCTGCTCCTCAGAAAAGGTCAACAGAAGGCAACGGCTGTGAAATCCGTCGGACGCAGACTCTTTCCAGCCTCAGTCACGGTCTGAGGCGGGATCTGTGCCACCGGGAAGACCTCTCATTTCTTCATCGAGCGCATCGTAAAGATTAATGCTGTCTACTCCCAACAACGCGTTCTCCGCGATGTACTGAAGCCATGGGTGTCGTAGCACTTCGGCCCGGATGGACACGTGCTTCAGCAAGACTGGGAGCCAGCACATCCTGCCAAACCCACGAACTGCCGCTTGTGAAGAGCTGCTTCCCGATTTTGGGGCAAGGACGTTTGGCCTCCCAACTAGCATGGTCCGAACCCCATGGATTATTCCATCTGGGTCGAAAAATCTCAGGAATTCGATGCGCAACGGTTTACCACCTGAAAGTGGCGTTGCTGCGTGTTTGGGACCAAACTACAGCAGAAGAATGCGCGACCATTGTCGGACACTTTGGAAAACGACTACGTAAATGTGTTGAGGCTGAAGGAGGCATTTTTGAACACTTGTTGGAACTTTGTTGTATACGGTCATTAGTACTGATTAGATGAAGACTCCCAGACGTTTAGTTGGCTGATTTCCTTTTTCGAACGGTATTTTTTATGCTACCGAAGTATTCCGAAAAATTGCCAGAACTTTTTGGTCACCCTGTAAATATGGTGTCAGTCATTTGCTACTAGTCATGACGTTCGTTTGGACACCACCATCGAGGTGCAATTAGTTTGGCGGTTGTATATGATGTCGCTTCTGACGAGGAAGTACGCATGAGCGGCTTTCAACACACTGCGAACCGCCATACTGCGCGTATCTCCGGATCATTTTACCATTATTACTAGCAATTCATCAGTAATTTCTTCCTTTTTTCGGTCACTTGTAATGTAGGTATCTTCTTTAACCCAGATTGTGTTTTGACCACAGCGGAACATGAAAGGAGAGCCAAATTAATCCAATAAAATGTCGCATAGAAACAATTTATGACACACCATGTGTGTCACGCGATACGGAGCGTGTTAAACTACTGAGAGCCTGCAGCTTGGGAACATATTGACATGTGAGCGGTGTAACGGATTTTTCTACGTGAACTTTCCGTTTTCAAACCTTATCATTTCCTGTCATCCAGCAGTAAGGCTCCATACCTTCCAAACCTTTTAGGCGAATGTCGGAGAGGGGGTTCGAGCCAACGCGCTATGATTTCAGTAACAATCTCTCCTTTTTGAGATCCCTTGCCGGATGTTGTTCGCTTTTATCAATTCTCTTCACCCAGCAACAGTCTTTTCGTCCTATCCTTCATATCACTTCTTATGGTTAGTGCAAACCCCGCTGCTGCTGTGATCAGGGCTGCTATTTGGTGACCCTGCTTCTAATGCTTCTTATTGAATCTTATCAGCTCATCTTATCACCCAGCAACAGTGCTTCTGTATTGCCCCTGTGAAACTTCCCACACGGATGGACGGACAGACAGCAAGCTACAGGTTACTTATGCACACAGAAATACACACATGAATGCGCAAACATGCTAGAGGCTAATGCTAGAATAATTGGAATCGGCTAATAATTCATGAAATTACTCACCACCGTCAAAATTTCCTTCGTCGCTATCGTTAAATACTGCTCTCGGTGGACGCACCATAACGTCCTTCCCCACACTTGCTCTTTCGTTCTGAAATCTCAACTGACATGTCGGGTTCAATACCTTTCATCGATTAGTTCAAGTAGTCTATTTATTCTGAAGTTTTATGTTGCTTCGAATCTCCGAGGCTCGATTGTGTTCACCGACCACAACTACCGTCCTTCCTCAAACAACCAAGGACAGTGTTTCAACCTTGGGCTGCTGCTTAGCAATTTCCCTCTTTAATTCTTAGTCATCTCCCGGAAGTGTTGTGTGTACGGTCAAAACAATATCGGCTGCTTCTTCCTAACAGTTAGGGTGCGTTCATGTCTTGGTAGCGTCTACCAGCGACCACTAGCTTTCACCAGCGACAGTCAGCGTCTTGAGAGGCTAAGAAAGTATGGATAGCGATTTGGCCGCTACCAGCGGCACGTCTCGCGCTAGGAAAACGTTTTAAAAATACGCCCCCCTAACTCCCTCCTCTGATACGACCCCTTTCCATTGTACCTACCCTTATGGATTTTCCCAACATCCTACCACTTTTCCCCAGTTTTTCCAGAATTTCAGAATTTCCCAAAAATTTTCTAGTTTTTTCCCCCAACACCTTGCTGTCGTTGGAAGGGCGGATTATGTAACACATGTGAAAGGAGAAAAATAGTGAAAAGTCAACAAACGGGTAAAATTTTCCCCAACGTCGCAATCTCTCATGGGCAAAGGCGAATACGACTTCTGTGTCTCTCCCAAATAAGGAGCAAATACGACTCCCACCTTATAGCGTCCGTAAAACAAGAAAAATCACTTACCAAAAAAGATTTTGTTAGACCAAATACGACCCCACCCCCGCTGCGGATTACCCAACTACGACGTGGGCTCAGCGTCCACCGGCGACCAGAAGTAGAGAGTATAGGGAAGTAGGGCGTAGCAGACCGACTGGTAGAGTATGGGCAAGTAGGAAGGAGGAGACACCTGGATCAGGCGTCGTGAAGTTGTGGTGTGTGCAACCACACCATACTAGTACACAAACTAGTACACAATACCGTACTCCTGGCCGCTGGTAGACGCTGGCGGACGGCTAATGCTGTTTGGACTCCAGAAATTTCGGCTCCGAGCTCATTTTCAAATTGCCTAAGCCACCAAATCGTAACCGTAATGTCATCCTTTAGCGCCAGCGCCAAAAATGAATGTCATATTCGTGATCAGGATGTTGAATTACCCCTATATACAAGTTTTTAGCGGATTTGGTGATCTTGCCACTTTTAAAATGAGCTCGAAGCCGAAATTTCTGGAGTCCAAACGGCATTAGCCCCGACGGACGCTGATAGAGCCGAAATTGCTAGTCCAAAACCGCATTAGCCCCTGGCGGGACGCTGACAGATGCTAGATCGATATTCGTACTTTTTCAGTTTTTGACGCTGACGGACGCTAAGAAAGCTGATAATCGCTGGTCGCTGGTGGACCCTGTATCACAGTATGAACGCAGCTTTGTTGGTGCAACGGTAGAGGCAAGAGTGGAATGCAGGAGTAGTGAGTGTGGGACAGGTGCATAGACGAGTACCTTGGGTCGTAGTAGAGTGTGGGACAGGTGCATAGACGAGTACCTTGGGTCGTACAGAGTGGATGTTATCGAAAATGAATAATGATAACGGCTTGCAGAATCAAAGCCCGTCAGTTTCATTGAGTAACAACCTTGACTGGGATGGGTTGCACTTTGAGAACGCTTGACTAAAACGGCTAAAAGTAGTTTGCCATATGGGTCAACGTTTACAAGAAGTTTTCTCTATTACAATTCGAGTTCGCTAATGAAGTGTATGTACACTAAAGAAGGTGACTGGTTCGGAATGACCTAATAACCAGAAACTTCCTACATTGAAAGAGCTTGCAGCACTCACCTCCTCTTCAATAGTCTTTTTCGTGTGCTGTCTGGAGCATAGCAATACTGAAGCTGCCGATATCACAAGAAAAAAATCCGTCAAGGTAACTAGCGAGACGATCGAGTACACTGTAAAGGGCTCCGCGCTGTTCAATCCACATTGCATTTAAATTGACTGTATTAATAATCGCAAAAGGCAAGAAGTTGTCAAATCTAAGAAGGCGACACAACAGAACGGATTATTCAAACTCACCTTGATGGTTTACATAAAACATATTGTATTCACTAAGGCCTGAGATCACTGACATACCACTCGTGCACCACCATTCAAAACAATCGCTAAAATGCAACTTCTTCAATGGCTTTGATTGATATTGTAAATTTGATCTAGTTGAAGTTATGGGCTTGCGATAATAAACATCCACTTATCATTCTACTTCCTGATGCTCAACAACAGAAATGAATGCCATCACGCGAAACGTTCCATCTACGCCGATGTAAGCTTCGCAATGCCTTTAGTGAAGCGCTGATCATTCAATGTGATACGCTTTGAAGGCAGTTGGCACGATAATTTGGTACTCAGCCTAAAATGCTCGCAGGGCGCTATTAGTGGGGAAAATGGCGAAAAAACGAAGTGAAACGGTCCAAAACTGCGAAGAAAAGCCTTCGTTCTTGAAAAGCAATTTCGGACGAGTTTCCCGTAGGCTATTGCAAACTCATGTCAGCACCGGCAGCCGCTCATACCAGTCCCTTCGCTTTCGAATAACAAATGAAGCAAAACGAGCGGTGGTGACGTCTGCTCCTCCCCGCGGTGCCACTGGGTACTGCTCGCTTTGCCAGTTGCTAAACGCAGACACACGAATGCAGGTGACAGGCTCGTCACCACCAGACCGAAGATGTAGAGAGGTTCTTCGGGCATCAATGACGAGAAGGGCGGCCTAGAGGACGCCCCAAGCAGCGCTGGTCAGACACGTTGCATGCGGACT
>MU948285.1:0-17605 GCA_036418165.1 Cooperia oncophora
TTTGTGATGGTCAGGCATTCGTCCTTTCTATTCATTCTGGGATTTTTAGCGCTAATCCAAAACGCTTCCAAAGTTTTGCGCGCCGAAGTCTGTGGTTCTCGCATCAAAATCCTAAC
The DNA here is from genome assembly GCA_036418165.1 of Cooperia oncophora. NCBI lineage: Eukaryota > Metazoa > Nematoda > Chromadorea > Rhabditida > Trichostrongylidae > Cooperia > Cooperia oncophora. Next base: position 117 of record MU948285.1, read on the forward strand.
CGTCACCTCAAACTCCGCGCCTCCTATGGCACTGGTTTCTGGATCCTACTGGTCTGGGACTAGCTTATCTGAGGTTTGAAATGATTTCCGAGGGTAGTTTCACTTTGATTTTTGACTTTTTCCAGGCTCTGACGAAGGCGATAAGGCGCCGAAACGTTAGCCAATAAAACTTTTATACCATCTTGGTTACGGCTAAAGCAATACCCTATAGGAAGTCCCGTAAATGTTTTTTTTTCTGAAGAATTGGCTGAGAAGAGCCGTCTCTTATGAAGGCACACGAGGATTGGAGCGATTCAGAGATTTTGACTTCGACTCACAGACAAGCACAAAACCTCATGCCTTACTCAGTCTGGCTGGGAGCTTATTGAATCACATCATTTTATGGAGATTCATGCAGAACATGAGGAAATAGTGGAAGTCATGGAGTGCTGTCTCATTTTCATTGAGCATCACCTCTATTTGATGGGAGGGGTTCAAACGTGGTGCACTGCTTCTGCAGGCTGTCGTTCCCCAGGAGTTCGCCCCGATGCACGTTTGCAAGGTCAAAAGTTCCATCTCTTACTCTCTTGAACCAAGTTTAGGGCGTTTTAGGGAGCACCAGTCCTTATTCATATCAATCACAAGTTTTGAGGCTGCTTCTGCAATCTGAGAGCTTTTTTCATTTTTCATTTTCGACTTCTGTTCTATTGAAATGGAGTATTGAGAAAAGCTTTCACTGTGACCTAACAGACCATTCCAATGGAATTAAAATCGACAAAGTTCATGCTGTAGAAAGGCATCTTGCAGAGCAGAAATTTATCTATCGAACAGCATAAAATACATCGAAAAAAGTTCTGAACTTTCGTTCTACAAAGTCTTTTTCTGTTAGAAAAAAGTCGTTATTTATGGTTTAACCCAATACTTTGACGTTTTAGGGTCATATGGCTCACTACGCCAGAACTAGTGTGCCATTAATGTGACGTGATGTCGATCCATCAAGTTTGGACAAAAAAAGAATCCTTAATGGATAGGACAAGGTTCAAATACAAGAAAATCCACTTGGCTCACTTTTCACGCTCCCTGCGCCATTGAATTTTCTATCCTTGAGTGGCCCCAATGCTTTCAAGCGTAAAGCGTGGAGGGAAAGCGTAAAAGCGTGAAGAAAATTCCGAAAACGCCTCCTTCCCATGAAAATGGAGATCTCGTGGTTTGTCACCCAGTCTTATCCTGCAGGAAGAAGCTTCCAAGGGATTCGCAACTTTCGCAGTAAAGGCTCTTCTCATGGGCAGAGAAATAGGCGGAGAATTTCAATCATTGTGGTTTTCCATTAGTACAGCCCTCCACATCAACATCTTTATCAAGAACAGCTCTAAATTGAGACGGCTACAGTAGTCAGCTCTTTCTCCCTATAAGAGCAACAAGATCTGCACCTCTAGAAAATACACGCAATGAGATTTTCGACGCCGGTCGACTTGAAGGGGGCATTTCGCTGGTTAATCACAGCCGATGCCTCATGTGGAGACCTATAAATTCGTGTAAAGCCATGCAATAGCAGGGCGAAAGTGCTATATTCCCGTCCCAAGCAGAACAGAGCAGGATTTTCCATAGGTATAGCACGATAACAGCTCTCTACAGTGCAAGCCCGGCTCCTGTCCCGCCCCCATTCGTGACTAATTATTTTCTTGCTCCTGAGCATTTCCCACAAAAACCGAATAAGCAGCTTTGACCAAGGCAAGGAATCCGCAACACCACGCGCATTAGCCAAACCGAACTTCGTGTATCAACAAGCTTTGTTCGCATCGACCATCAACGCAGATCCGGGTAGCGGCCTATGTTTTTGAATCAGAAGTATCTATGAAAAGTCTCCAGAGCCACTCTGAATATCGTTGTGAAGTCCATAGCGAAGACTAGATGAGTGGCATGAAAACGTCTTTTCGCTTAAAAGAACATGACAACGTGTAATACGGTAAGTGCATCCCTTGGGTCAGAACAAAGGTTCTTCTGAAGTTAGTTAAGGTAAGCTCTCATAATTGAGAAGCTGAACAGACGCTGCCGGAAATCTCCTGCAGGAGGCGTCGCATATGTCGCTAGAGCGTAGGCGAGTAATCGTACTATTTTCCGAGAAAAATGCTTTCGCGTGTGCTGACTTGTTCCGGTTTTCTTTTTTTCAGCGATTCAATACGCGATACTGCCCTTCAACCCGTATTGATGGCCGCTTGTCTGTAAGTGGTGGTGAGTAAGTGATGAGCTCTGAGAAAAACTCCGGAAAAGTGGTAGGAAGAAGACGATAGGTGTAAGGATGGTGCATGGCGGATGGGGTATACCAGACCAGATCAGGATGTTTGTGCAGAGGGGACGTAATTGATAAAATTTCCACCAGTTTCCCTCAGTGTCTCTCATCATGAAGGCTCTGATGGTCGTCAGTCGTCATAGACCGCACCCCTCTGTCCAATAGCTCTGCTACGACCACCAGTCACCGGCGACCCAGGTTACCGCCAAGCGAGAAGAGAAGAGATTCATACCCAAGCAAGTTTACAGAAAGACAAGCAACACGCCACACGGACCTCCCGAAATGATGTGCGCTGGCTGGGATGTCTTGATCTTGGGTGTGGATTTTCGCAAACAGCTACTTTCTAGCCCTCAAATGTTGTGAGTGAGGCTGGTCACCATCAAAATCTGCATGCTGACCTGCTACATCCAGGCGAGTAGTTCGTATCTATTCCAGACGCCATCCACAGCAATCGATTAACTAAACAGTGGCGCTTCGCACCACTGAATCAGAGTACAGTAAGGATGGGTGAACTAAATAGATAATGGTTTCCAGTATGCGTCTCCCCCCCCCCCCCGATTCCCTTTATTGGTAGCGACGGCCCGTTCTCAGCCACTGTCAAAATGTCTACCATGTTCCAAGTATTGCCAACTTACATAGGAAATTTTCAAGTCCCCCAATTTCATCGCTCGAAAAAATTCCTATCAGAACATATGAGGACAGCCACACCCACCCGATACACGACACTCTCCCCCGCCAGCCAGGTGCGGCGTCCTAGATCTCTTCCAACGGTTCTGCATCCTGACTTCATCGAAAAAACTAGAAGAGTCACTGGAAGAAAGGTCTACCCCGAGAGCTTGTAGAACTGCGCAGTCAGTGACCCCAGTGATATTATCAGCCCCCTCCCCCTGGTACAAGTTCAACCCCTAATTTCGTATTCTCTGTACTTCACAAGCTCCTATCAGGCGTGGTATGATGTGTCCTAGGAGAAGTGCCCTGCAAGTGGGTGTCAAATAAAGTTTTGCAATGATTTTCCCTCTCAATCGGAACAGTCCAAGTAAAAAAGCGTCCAATCACATCGCTCATGCATCAAACGTTTTACGATAACCGATTAAATACCGTCAATGCGATGCTCAGCGCTCGCCGTCTCATCGTTTCGTTCAGTATCTGCACCAGACACAGTCTGTCGGATTGAACGTATTGTGGCACACGGCACGTTCTGCGCCAAACACTACCAAGTGGCCTCGCAGTGACTCCAAGCTAATGAAAAACCTGCCAGACTGGTTTCGCTCTGCACTTGGACAAGTAGATGCTCCTTTAGCAATGATAAGAGCTATTGAAGGAACAGTGACTGGTTAGCGCGCTAGCTCTCTATTCGAGTATTGACTAGGTCAGAAGCAGCTTAAAGACAATCCCCACGATCAAATGTTACCGGTAGTAGGTGCTCAATCATGAACCAGTAGCCCATAAGTAACTCCCCAGTAGAGAAAGAAGCAAAAAAAACCTTGGGAACACTCTGAACAGAGACCCCCTTAGCAATGGATGTCTTGGACGAGTTTGTCGGACGTCGGCAAGCCCAATCAGCAGGATTGAGTGCGACAATCTTCGTCAAGAGCACAGGATCATTTTACGACGCTCCAAGCAACGCTATGTACGCACGCGATTCCGTTCGTAAGCCGCTTGTCTTGCAGAGTGAAAGTAATCGTGGTGTCTGGAGAGACGAAAGAGGTATATTCTCTCCAAATTCGGACAACATGCCAAATGCACGGAGGCAATTCGTGGACCTCTTGGTCGCGGGTACTGTCTTTAACACTTTCCCCATCGCAAAACTGCGATGAGCAGCCAGTTTTATAATTCAAAACTAAATTATGTTTAGTCCAAAAAACAGCTTAGTGAGCAACGACATACACGTGGAGCATGTCCTCATTCGCATGAACCAGAATTCCATTTAAGTCCCCAACTGCGCCCACTTGCGGGGTTAGCTTAACAGTCACTAGAAATTCTGTTTTGCCCATCCATTTAACCTCATTCCAGAACCATCACATTGTCTTGCCAGGTTCGTAGCGCTTTCAGGTTTACTCTCCCCGTTCTTTGCGTCATGATTAGCATTGACTGCTTAGGTCGATGAAGTCGGTACTTCGTGCCCGAAAGGTAGTCCCACTTAATGTTTTAACACAGAGCTTTGCAAGCACAATCCGAAACTTCCAAGCGCTCGTCGGCCTCGGGGAGCTGAGCGTTTTTGCACACTTCATTAGTTCCTTTTGATAGTTCATATTCAGCAAACCCCGCTGTATCCAAGACTGAGTCCGCTGCCAAAAAACTCATACTTGCAGAGCTGCCGACCTGGCTTACAGGAATTCACGCAATCTTTGGCAAGGTAACCTGCGCAGTCTTCACTGACGCACCACTTGCTTAGCCCCACCTATGGCAAAACTGTCGCCACAAATTTGTGATGCCTTCCGTCAAAGAAAGTTTTCCGTCGCCCACAGTTAGAACGCTGGGCAAGAAGTATGTGTCCATGCGAAACCTCGATGCGTGGTATGGTGGCCGTTGCAACTGAGTCGCTATTAAGGTGGCGGTGGGTCCTAAGAAAGTCGACATAATATCTTTAGACATAGCTTTGTGAGGCACAGCACATAGTTGGCAGAAATCCCACTGAGAGCGGTCTACTTAGCCTACCAGGGAGAGACAGTCGAAGTGCCCTTTGCAGCAAGAGCTTTCTACTGCAAAACAAATTTCTTCCCGGCTCGTTTCCACTTTCCCGTGTCATCTGCAATGCCCCCTACACTGCCGTCCCTAATCCCGTGGTGCGCTGCAGCAAATTCCGACCACTCGCTCTCGCCACCTAGTCCCGATCGGATATTAGGCGTCAGCGGCAGCTATACGCGGGGGAGTCTCCAGTGAGTTCGTTGGTCATCAGAGCAAAGGGCCGGTTCGTTCCTTTTCACGCGTAAAAGTGAGGAGAACTGAGAGGGGGATGGCAGTGTTATATTATGGAGTGGGCGGGGGCGTACCAGAGGAAGAAATTTGGGGCGAGGGGTTGTATTAAGGTTTTCCTCAGCGGCAAGAAGTGCCCTAAAATGGGGACATGGAACGTATCGGTACAGTTCGCATGGTCATATTGATCGCATAGAGAAAATGGCGGTTCGTATTAAGCGGAAAAAAAAGTCTTCACTGCGCGCATAGCCTGGTGTGGGAACATAGAGGGGGGTGGGGAAAGTCACTTTTCTTCATTGACTTTCGAGGCGCTATAAATTACACTTTATTAAATTCTCATCGGACATTTTCACCACCATATTAAAGAGCATATTAAATACTATCATGACACTCCGCCATAGACTTCTGGACGGGCACCATCGAGAGATTCTGGCGCGCGACCGCGATGTGGTGCCTGAGAAATTCAGCGAGATCACGTTTGACTTTCTCTGTCACCGTCTCGCTTAGACTCACCCTCATTGACTCGCCCGAACCGGGTGAATTGAGGGGATCAGGACAGGTGTAGTACTTGGATATTCTATCTTCTTTGAGTGTCAGCCCCCTTCCTGTTTTCGATCAGCTGTACAGGTCGGAGAGCTTTCTCCTCAATGCCCGCGATTCCATGTAGTGGACCCAATGCTTAGCCAGTCAAAGTTTCCAAGAAGGTATGCGACGGACGGACTGTATGCAGGAGGATATTTCTTCATGAGTTTGCCCTCCATGTAACCGTCAGCGCTCACCTTGTGGTCTGTGGGGTCACGAAGAAAATACTGGATCTCCATTCCCACGCTACGTCCGGTCCATCACAATCAATCACGCGCCTTTGACGACTGCCGCGTTTGATAGATGCTGTAATAGACCTCAGTGATCGTTGTCGCGAACTGGCTCGAGTGGAGGTCATCCAGATCGAGAGATACTGCGTCTCCACGGTAGCCTATTCCTATGGGTGACTCCATACTAGAAGCTTTCGCAACTGCCTTGGACACCGCTGACATGAATTCGGAGGTCTTCTCAGTCAGGCTGCCGACAGAGATGACTTTCATATTATGGTGTACATGGTGATGGCGAGAGCGTGCTGCTGCTTGCTAGAGGAACATCTTTGGTGTATCTTCGCCTGCGTACTCGTATCCCACGTCCTCTGTTCTGGAACAGCGAAAACTTATGCTGATATTGTGCGCACTTGGTCAAAGTGGACTTTTTTTTTTGCCCCCCCCCTGTATTTCGTCACTAAGGGTACGGATAATATAATTTAGAAAAACCTTCCCATGTGCCTTGCTACTGGAAAATTGTGGCAAGCCCAGAAATTATAAACATTTCTTTTACTACAATTAAAATCGTGTTCTTATCACTTATCGCCCTTATCAGCATCACGCGAATTCATCAAATGTTTTTTCTACACGTGCACTTTGAGGTGGTAAATGTGAACAACAGCAAAAGTACGATTCCAAAAAGGTCCTTTTGATGGGTACAAATTATTCCAGACGTTTCTAAAGCGATTTTCCAGAACGATTTGTTCGAACAATAGTGTGCAAATATCAACGTTTCGGAATTTGGCCATTTCAGACTGCAGTAAAAATCAAACAATTGGCAGGAGATTCTCGCCTTTCCATGAAGAAAACAGCTGAGCAAACCCAGTAAAGCGACGAATCGAATACGCAGAAAAGAGAAGGCTCAGTCAATAGAGTCCCCAGTAATTTACTGTGATAGTAAGGACAAGTTTTTCGTACATAAAATAGAACAATCCAACGGAATCCTTGGAAGTGTGATTTATGATTTGTTCGAAGTATTTTCCGCTAACTGAAACTATCTTGGAAGAAGGCTTGGTTGGATTGAGTGAAAGACGTTAGAGAAATTGACGTCAAGATCAAGCGCATAATAAGACGACCCGGTAAAAAGATAACATCCAATAATCAGTGATGAAAGGAATAAAGATTATAAAGGCAGATTAACTGATGGATGGTCGTTAGGTATTTCAGGAAAGTCTGACTGAAGTTACAATAATAAAGCGAATCATCGGAAAGCGACTGATACCGTACCGGCCACGAGAGTAACAAAAAGAAGACAAGAGAACAAGGAGGAAACAACGCAATGTCTATAGCTCAATCCGATTTGAAGGGAAAGCAATGCACGACGGGTTCAACCCGTTTGCAAGAGGGTGGACGCCCACTGATTGTGGTGCAAACGATCCGGTCCGCGATCAATTTATTCATTTTGGAAAATGGGAAGAACAGCGACCATTCTTATTACTGGGTGCCGGGACGAGGATATATCACAAGAATGTGTGAATAACCATTCACATGAAAAACAAGACCATGCAAAGTCTGGAAGGATGCTGTAGCGCTTCAAGAGCATCAGAAGGAAACTGGCACTATTCAACTATTACTACCCCAAAAACTCAAAAAAATTTCTGCTGAAACTTCGCCCACATGGGTAATTCGGTGTCCTGATCACGAATATAGCACTCGTTTTCGGACGCTGGCTCTTCTTGATGTTGATGGCAGAGTACGCATTATTTGTTCAGTCCATGGCGCCATTGCGCAGAGCGCTTCATTGGATTTGGCCATCTTTTCATCGATAGTCGATAAAAAATATGCATAGTAGGGTAGTGTGATGCCGCTGATCCGAATATTAGCATTTTTGCACAAGAGCCATGTTAGCGGCTCTTCTAAAGCTGAGACTGGGAGAAGGAGTGATTCCCTGTAGGCCATGCTCAGCCATAGCAGAGCGCAGATTACCGTAGTGTCTTCCATCAGCGCCAGCGCCAAAAGTGGAATGTGAGTATTTTGCAACCAAGTGACAACCACCTTCCTGTAGTACAAGTTTTCAGACGGTTGATGATCTAGGGGCCTGTGGCGTGGGCGTCCGGCATTTTTTGTTTTGCAGAATGCGGGATGTGAATTGGTGTTCAGTGTTTGGAGGACCGCCTGAGGACAGTTCCAGCGAGTGCAAACAAGGCGTCAAAGGCAAAGATGGCACGATTAAAAGCGCCAAAAAGTAAAAAAAGTGAAAGTTAACGTAGCAATCAGAAACAGCAGAACATCAGGTGAGGCCGAAAACGGAGAGGAGCGCTGACTGGCAGCAATCCTACTTAACCGAGTACGCCGCTGAAATTTCTTGAGAAATAGATGGGAAGAGAGGTTAGGGAGGACAGGATGAGATGCGTAGAAAGTCCGGTTGTTCGGCAATAGGCGGGCATTCCTGTGCTATCTTTTGGTCCTTTCAGTTAAAATTCATATCAAATAACACGTAACTTTCGGTGAGCCTGTAACTCCTGTGAAGCGCCGGATGTCGCGATGTGAGCAAGTTTTGGTCACGAGGAGTTCACCACGACCTTACAATTGGTCCTTTACAGAGGCTCACTGAAACACAGTTGGGTCCCCCCCGACCAAATTCCGCCCCAGCTTGCTGACTAAAGCCTCGTATAGCCTTGATACCGGACTAGGGTCAACTCTTTATTACACACGTGACATAGTTCTCGACATCTACGAAAACGAGCTGATTTTACGAACAGCAAAGGGGCTAGTGTAACCCCTCCCAAAGCGTCGAAATGAGAAAACGCACTATGTCTAGGTTTTCTGAGGGCGGTGTAACTCTATCCGCTAAAGAACTAGCTTGTTGCATACTCCAATCATTCTCCAGGTCGGTACCTCAGACTACTCACCCCTGAAGTGGCGAAGGTGAGTTAGAAAGGATAAATAAGACACAGAGCTGAGATGCGCCATGCATCTAGCTTATTCAGATTTCGCGTGCATAGTTGCGGCCATGGAGGCCAGTACCAATGCTTTTGCGGAGGGCCAGCCGATTTGGGGCTTGTTTGTCTTGGGGGCAGTTTGTATTTTCAGTAGCTCCTTTTGTTAATCCATGTTGGAGTATTAGGTACCAATTTGATCAGGACGTAGACTCCCGATAAAGCGGCAAAACGTCCGAGAAGCGCTGTCGTCACAGGAATTAGGTTGCCTTCTAATGTGGCCTAAGAAGACTAGTTAGGCCCAAGCCTAGTTTAATAACATCTGGTGCTCCCATCAAGCTGTACTGCGCCAGTCCATGTAGAAATCAGTGTTCTTATCCTCCCGGTCGAAAATAGTACCGATTCAGAGCCCTAAAAGGGTAAAATGCTTGGTTGGTCCGAGCGGGAGCCGGTCCGGGATTTGATCCCACTACACGCATGTGGTAATCGGGCCCACTTCCCAGTATATCACCTCCAGAGGTATAATAAGATGCAACAGTAGAAAGTGAGACTCCTGCAATATCGGAAATACAGTAGGAATGTGACAGTGACGGATGAGTTCGTTCTCGTTGATCGCCTACTAATTGTAAACGATACCACGCGAGTCGGGACGGGGCGAAAAAGTGGGCCATAGACGTGGGCGTGGTCGCGTTTGCGCAAGAGAATGCAATTTCTGCACCAGAAAGTAGATGAACCTCGCGATTGCTGGTGCAGCTGTGGAGCCAAGGATCCCTATTATGCAACCGATCCACGATGAAGATCCTCTTCAACGCCCATCACATGCACAAAGGTCGATGGCGGAAAGTTTGTGTAAGCGCACACTCGACGATGCTGGACGTCCTCAGCCTGTTCGCCTTGAACAAACCGCCGGTTAGCCGAAGAAAGCAGAACGATTGGTGGTCGCTTGGTGTGAGAGCGCGATCGATCGCGCTATCGGGAGGAAATCAATGCGTAGAAAGACATCATAATGACAGCACAACCATCAGATTACCGATTGAAATTTGATTGACGTTTGACGATCCACTCAGCTCCTGACCCACCAGGGAAAAAGGGGGTGTTCGAGGAGGAAAGAGTGCAAGCAAGGGTGGCCTGGAGAACACTGGGGACTCCACTACTAGGGATACTGCTTTCTCATTTATGAAGTGGGTAGGAGCTAGTTTCGATAAGAACTCGGGAAGCAATCAGGCAGCATTTATTACAGCAGTAAGAGTGTAATAAAAATCCAGTGCTCAAATAGTTAAGCAGTAGTAATACCGAAAAAGTGCATATTCCTGATGGAGGGTGCAGCATCGTGATGGTGAAATGCCGGTGTCAGTACGACCCTCCCCCCTTTCCCATCCCACCTACCATCTTCCCAACATCTACCAACTTCACAAATTAATGCTGGGTAAACTTATCCAGTTATTCTCAACAAAACTAGTATGGCAGGCGGGGAGCTGGAGATTGTTCTTCTGCAACTATCAACATAAACTGTTAAAAGTCAGTTATACACTGGTATCGTGCTTACCGCATGTCCTGCCGTTGGGGGTAATTTTTGCGAAAAGCGACCCTCCCTCAAGATTTCCTCCTCTGATACAATCCTCCAACAACCAAACTGGCCTGCTTCTAGGTGGAGATCACCAACAACGACTGACGGACGATGACACCACTTCTCCAAGGAACGGGGTGGATATACAACAGGAGTGAAGGAATCGAAAAATAGCAGTTACGACTTCCCGCAGCGACCAAAGTGAACTCCCCCATGGGGTCCTCCCAACACTGCTGCACAATGAAATGATGTTAGAATACTTCAGATTTCGAGACCAAGAGGCGGATTCGACCACTCTATAGTCCCAGGATAAATAGATGACGAAGGAAGTCTGAGTAGGAGAATGAGCCTTCGCTAGACTAGGATCGTACGCTACGCGCAGGATCCTGCATGGCGAAGTACTGTAGAATTCACCATCTCCGACCGCGTCAGACTACACTGATTCAATCAGCTCGGTCAAGCTTGTAATGGGTTAAAGGGAATAAGTACAACCATAGGACACCGACGGGGATCATACCAGTGGGACCATAGAAGCACTTCTCCACCCCTGACCCTGACTGCTCCTGAAAAGTTCTCGACCGTGGGTACGACGTCTCTGAACTGGAAACGCTGTGCGCTGAGGAGTCCTCTCGGGAGGGTGGGAGCCGTTATATGCACTGGTTAGTGGAGCTACCTTACTTCTGTGATGAAGTGGTAAGTTTGATTCTCTCTCCCCTCGACCCACATCGCATTTGCTGAAAAAAATTTTCTCTCCCGGCTTTCCTTCTTTCGACTCAACTTTCAATGACAAGCCATTTAATCAAGCTAATTCGTTACCCAAGAGAAAAAGCGCTAAGGTTCATGAAGGTACTGGGGCAGACTAGAATTTATCGAAGCGATTCGTCCCGAAAATTCAGCGCAGCGAATAAGGTAAGCAGAGTTTGGCCGTGCGACTAAATCTGCTTAATGGTGGCCTACATATCCATTGCTCCGTGTGTGAAAAGTAAGTTTTTATGACAGGAAGTCAGTGTTTGGTTGGGAATGTCCGATTGAGGTGACGTGGCTCTGAGATCTACAAAAACCACTTCCACCTGTTCTATTGTTAGTGGTGACCCTGTGAGCGAGGGGCAGAAAACTGTAGAGGAATAATGAGGAACAATCGTAGATTTAGCCAAAAAATCGAATAAATGAGAAATGTCGACGGCGGGGGGGGAAGTAGAAAACAAAGAGGTTGCCCAGTCTCCGTTTCGCACGTGCCCTTATACTGGGGCCGAGCAGAAGCGTTTAGCGCCCTCTCTGATTATGCTTATAGAAGGCAGGGCACGTCCTATCGTTGGTGGAACTTTTTGAAAAATATGCTTTTCCCCTTAAGGCTTCTCCTCTGCTACGACCCCCTTCTCCATCATCCCACCCTACACACCATCTTCTCAAATTGTCTCAAACCTTTCTACCACTTTTCAGGGAAATCTCAATCTTCAATTTCTCTCCCTTCAATTTTCGCCGAATAATTGCCGTCGAGCGGGAAAGGGGAGAAGGGAACGGAAAAGAACCAAAAACGTACCTCTCATGAGCAAACACGACCCCCCCCCTCACTGGGGACATGGTAGAATCGGTGCTAAACGTGGATGAGGGACGACAGCGAGCGACAACGAGCGGCAATGGACGACAGTTATCGACGGGATACGCGTGCAGAAAACAGTTAAAGTTATACCACAAACTCAAGACTCGACAGCTCAAGAAAGTAAGGGCACGTTCAACGCCTAAAGGGGTCAGGCTGCATTTATCGTCATGCCAAACAGTAAATGCTACCTAAAAAATGGACTGGAGGGCACCGGGTAAAAGTCCTGCCAGAACGATTTATTTTCACATGTCAATATGGCCGTTATTCCTTATGTAAGTTGATGGCAAACTGAAACGCAACTTACCAACAAACTCGAAGTATCGAAGCTCAAGTAGTAAGGGGCATGCCTTTAACAAAGCTGGCGTCAGGTTGCATTCATAAGTCCGCGAATACTATTCTGGTTTCGCAAAAAAATTTTGCGCGAGCATTATGTTAGATTTGTGATTGAACTCCGCTAGTTTCGTATTTGTGGCACCTACAGTTGCCATACAGTTCGAAAAATTCGCCGTTATGAATGGATACCGTCTTTCAGGCGGGGGGTGTTGCAGTGAACAAGTACTTAGCCTGCTTACCATATGCGCAATCCCGTTCCAGCTGAACCAAGCCTTTTACCCTCCAAGGACGGTAACTTGGCATAGATTGGGAGGATAAAAACATTGACTTGTACATTGGCAGGCCGAGCAAGTCACCGTACAGGTCACACCGCATCCAGTAAGCCGGGACGGCTTTAAAAGGGAGTAGAATAGGTGGCGCATCATTTATTGATATACACTCAAGGGTGCGCCACAAGTTATGAGAAGAAACCAACACAGTTAGTGCATAATACAGCAGGTATACTAATAAAAAAAAGAATAAAACATTTGGAAACAACGTAATATCATTTAAATGAGCAAAAAATGAGCAAAAAAAATTAGGAATAATTCAAAGGAAAAACTAGGTAAAGCATATAGGCTGTGTTTCGAAGCGGGATCAGAAAAATCAGAAAAATTACCGGGACCTTCCCTGTGTGTAGTGTAAGGCTGTTTTCCCCTTCAGGCAGATGAAAGAGTCCCCCGCGAGATCCTGGTCCTTGGTTCTGAACGCAAGGATTTTGACGAACAGTACTGGGGCTTGCTGACAACTTAACCCGTTACGAACGAATTCGTCCGGGACCCCAGGCGAACAAACCAAGGGGGACCTCAAGCGAGGGGTTCATCACCCCTCCGGCTCATCAAACAGCTGGTAACACAGTTCGAGCCCGCGGCCGATCTCCAAAACGTACTTTTAAATTGACCAGCCTACAGCCACCTATTACCAAATGGAATTAGCAACAGAAGGTGCCCAAGAACATATTGCCAAAGTACGTGACCTGATCTCAATCATGAAATAGCAAATAATAGACGGGAGTATTCAGTCACTCCCTGAATACAAAGTTTGTCCAGCTAACGCAACAGTTTCTTATCATCTTGCAAGATAGACCACCGGTTGTGAACGAACCAACCACTAGCCTCACCACGCACTAGAAGACATTGACCAGATACCCAGCGTTGAGACTGAAACACGAGAAAGAAAGACGAGAAAGTAACCGAGGTTAAACCAAGTCAGGTATTCTTAAGATGCGCAAGAGGTCAAGCTCACTCAGCCTGCTCTTGAACGACTTACTATTATTTGCTTGAAGAACGTAAGGCGGTAGCAGCTCGAACCATCTTGCGCAACGATTAAACACTATATTGTACATTAATGAATAGTTCTTCGGGTAGATGTGGTCATAGTGAAGATTCAACCCACCCAGCCTTTCAGTGGTGGGACTAAAGCTCCAGTACTTACTAGCCCTTAGCTTGACCTCCTTCCGAATAATACGGAAGCAAAACACCAAATCAGATAAAATCCGTCTATACTGCAACGTATGCAAGGAAAACGCCCTCAATCGAACCCTGTAGGGAGGGATATCGTACCGACCAGTACAGTTTGTGGACCTAAACCAAAGTAGACGAGTGAATACATGTTGGACTTTCTCAACCTTCAATACGTCTTTCCTCAAAGATGGGCTCCATACTTGGGAGCAATACTCAAGGTGTGGTCGGACGTACGCTTTATAAAGCCGCAATAGGGTAGTCGGGTCTGAACTTCGAATATTTCTCATTATAACAAACAGAGCAGAGTACGCTTTTCTGATAATGCAATCAATATGGCTGGAGAATTTCAAATTCGAGTCGAAAATGACTCCAAGATCTTTCTTAGAGTCACAGGTGGGGAGTGTTATACCGTTCACTACATAATCGACTGTTATACCATCTCCAAAATGCATGACGAAGCATTTTCTCAGGTTCAGCGGTATATCCCAGGATGCTGACCACTCACACATTCGTTCAACTGACAGTTTAAGCGCTTGGTGCATGACATCCTATCGTCAGGTCATATGCGCAATAAACTAATGTCATCCGCGTAAATCTGTACTCGGATGTCAGGACGTGTTTTTAGAAGTTGAGGCAACTCCACGGTATATATCAGAAATAGTAAAGGGGATAACACTCCACCTTGAGGAACCCCACTGGTGCAGGGATACCTGCTCGAAAAACTGGTCCCTACCCGAACTGTCATACTCCTCTCCTGTAGGTAACACCTTAACCAGTCTAAAAGCCTACCATGGACACCGTAGAATTCGAAGTTTGCGAACAAGTTTTAGGTGACAGACCTTGTCAAACGCCTTGGTCAAATCGAGGTGAATTACATCCACCGATTTTCCATGATTGATAGATTTACAAATGTCGTACATCGTGTCAAGAAGGTTTGTACATGTCGAAACCCCAGGAAGAAAACCGTGATGTTCGGCAGGGATGAGGTTGATGCGATTGAACCATGCCAACAGTTTAACGAAAATCATCTTCTCCATCACCTTGACAGGTGTGGAAGTGAGGCTGATGGGCCTATGGTCGCTAACTGCTGTAGCTTCGGGATGTTTGGGGATAGCCGTTATGATGGATTCTTTCCAAATTTTTGGAACCTGACCTAAAAGGAAAGAGATGTTGAACATGTGGGCCAAGGGTTTGCAAAGAGAACCACAGCAGTTCCTGAAAATTATTTGTGGAATACCATCAAAAGGCTCACTGAGGGAAGGCTTAAGTTTTTTCAGAACTATATAGACATCTCTGGGGTGGAAATAAATATCAAAGTCCCCGCTTTGAGAACTAGCTGCACCGTACTCCAGGACTCCTGTAGAAGAAACTGGAGCTGAGAAAACACTGGCGAAATATTTACCAAGTGCTTGAGCCTTTGAAGGTTCGCTGAAAAGTGTGGAACCACATAGGTCCTTCAGTGTGGGAAGGGGTGTCTTGGATTTGAACTTGCAGCGAACGTACTGATGCAAACGCTTTAAGGAAGCTTGGTTGCCGAGGTGGCGTTCAAGGTTGGATACGAACTTCTTTAAGTGGTAATCCACATCCCTACAAACTTTCTTGTACAGCGGGCAACTCATGGGATTATCCAGGATCCGAAATAAGCGTTCTTTCTGAGCCAACAAATTCCTGATGTGCAATGGATACTTGATAGGGCGACGCTGAGGAAACTTTAGTGGAACGAATAAGGTCAACGCCTTGTAGACGGTCTTGCAGAATCTCCGGTAAATGTCGTCCATGGAAACGTAGTTGTTGAATAGACCAAGCCAATCAACATTCGAAAGATACTCATTTAGGCGGTCATAGTTCACTTTTAGAAAATCAGGAGTAGGGAGGAGTGCAGCATCACTGAACCCCTCCAGTAACTCGAAGCGAACGGAGGCATGGTCGGAATTTGCAAGAGGAGGAAGAAGTGACACGTTTTGTATGCTGTGCGAAGTGGACAATACCAAGTCAAGGGTGTTGTTGCCATGCGTTGGTTGGAGGACGTGTTGTTCGAGACCACTTTCTTGGAAGAAATCCAGAAAGGCAGCTGAGGAAGCGTTATCTGCCCGTAGGTTTTTCCAGTCAGCCTGTAGATTGAAATCGCCCACAATTATAGAGATGACCTGAGCGGAAACCATCTCACGGAGAACATCAACAAGACTATCGTCTTCACGCCTTGTAGAGTTCGGGGGACGATACACTACGGTGAACCGGAAATGAGTGGCCTTAGGAGGACTGAAAATTTCCAGGCAGAGAACGTCGGCTTTGATTGGGTTGACTTGTTCAACACGATGAACACACAGGTTGCCGCTAACCAGACAACATACTCCACCACCTCGACGCTCCTTTCGATCTTGGCGGAATAAAAAAAATACGAGCAAATTAAAACAGTATTTTCAGAATCGAGGATATTGTCCGTAAGCCATGTCTCTGTAATAAACAAGAGATCAGGCTCATACTGCGAAATGTAGGCACGTAAATGTTCTAACTTGTTCGGCAAACTACGAGCATTAAGCAAACAGCAAGTGAGGGCAGAACCACCATGCGCACTCAAGCGTTTCCCGAGCGTTTATGCTGCAGTTCCGAAGTATGTTTCAGTTGTCCTTGGTGGACTACCCATTCCCGGCTCGCTTTGCCCTTGTTTCGTTGGCGCATCCCTAAGAGATCAATCAACGATTGGAGCTTCATTATTCATAGTTCACAACTGGGTAGTTAGGAAACATTCCATAAAACTGAGAAACCGAGAAATCCAAGTACGCGAATCGAG
Source organism: Cooperia oncophora (assembly GCA_036418165.1). Classification (NCBI taxonomy): domain Eukaryota; kingdom Metazoa; phylum Nematoda; class Chromadorea; order Rhabditida; family Trichostrongylidae; genus Cooperia; species Cooperia oncophora. The sequence continues at coordinate 16,822 of MU948285.1, forward strand.
GGCCTTCCCGTGATACTGTTGCCCAGGACGGAGGTTTTACAGTGCACAGGAACTCGTACAAAGAATCGATAAAATGTACGATCATAACCACTTTTACGACATGATCAATAGCTGAACAGAAAGAACGAACACACACGCGCTGACGAAGCTGTTGAACACAAAGATGGTGACTGATAAGAGCTGCCATACACCGAAATTCACCCTGAACTGGCAGAACTTACTTGTTAGTCATGGACTTCAAATGTTCTGTCAGTACTTGGTACATCAATAGAGAATCGACAGAAAGTTCCGACAGAAAAGGAGAACTCGCACAAATCAAGAAAAAACGAAGCGAAACAGCCATGTGCACGATATCGGCTGGGACAGATCGAGAGGCCATGCCTGTGATCAGAGCGACCCGCAGAGATCACTTAGTACGGCGGTAAAGTAGTTGGGGTCAGGGTCTCCATCATTTTGTGTAAAATACTTACAGAATACGGCCTCCATCAGATGTCCTCCTCTGGTACACCACTCTCCCTCCCCGTTATATATCTTGTCAATCTCCAGAAACTTTTCAACTTCTTAAGCTTTTCAACTTCCAAAAAGTACGTCCCAAAAAAACTGGCATCAAGCAAATGGAGCGAGTAAGGGAGTGGTAACCATTCAACACCTAAGATCGAGTTTCTAACAAGAAATAAGGCTCTTGTTAAATTTCACATAATCATGGTTTGCACTAGATAGCCTGGGGTGAGGAGGTGGGGTAAGAGGAACACTTGGCCCCGTCTAGGCATTCCTTTCCCTAGCA